>PVKM010008792.1:0-38167 GCA_004027735.1 Carollia perspicillata
GCCCTGACTGGGAATAGAACCCCCAGGCTTTTGGTGTATGGGACAGTGCTCTAGCCAACTAAGCCACACCAGCCAGAGCTGTCAGGTGCTTTTTGAAAACAAAGAGAAAGTGGTAAAGAAGTGAAGATAGGACTCCAACATCTCTTCATTCATGGAAATGCAGAACTAGAGATTAAGAATGAAAGATCGCATTTCTTTTTTAAATATTTATTTTATTTATTTTTAGAGAGAGGGGAACAGAGGGAGAGAGACAACAATCGGCTGCCTCTGGCAGGCCCTCAGCAGGGGCCTTGCTCGCACTCCAGGCATGTGCCCTGACCAGGAATCCAACCATCGGCCTTCTGGTCTGCAGGCTGGCGCTCAGTCCACTGAGGCACACTAGCCAGGACTGAAAGATTACATTTCACTGAAAAAGATATATGACTGGCTAATAAGCACATGGAAAGGTGCGCATCATTAGTCATCAGGAAAATGCGAATCAAAACCAGAATGATACCAACAATGAACAATACAAAGAAGGAAATTATGAAAATAATTCCATTTACAGTAGCACTCAAAAGAATAAAATACGTAGAAATAAAATTAACCAAGGAAGTAAAAAAACTTGTGCACAGAAAACTACAAAACACAGCTGGAAGAAATTAAAGACCTAAATAAACAGAAAGACATTAATGTTTATGATTGGAAGACAATATTAAGATGGCAATACTACCCAAAGCAATCCACAGATTCAATGCAATCCTCTTCAAAATCCCAATGGCCTTTTTGCAGAAATGGAAAAGTCGATCCTTAAATTCATTTGGAATTGCAAGGAGCCCTCCTAGTACCTTGAAGTGTTCACCAACCAGCCTGGAAGCTCTCTGTACCCCATTATGGAGAGGTTTTTATGGAAGGGCCATTACCTAGGCATCATTAATAATTGGCTCTTGGTGATTAACTCAACCTGTAGCCCCTCTCCCCTCCCTCGGGGTGGGGCTGGAAGTTCCAACCCTGTAATGATAACTTTCAGGTAACCAGTCCCTGTCCTGAAGCTTTTTCGGGGCCCTCAGAAACTGTGTGTCAGGAACTGGGTACAAAGACCAAATATATACAGTTGACCCTACAATAAAGGGATTTAAAACTGAGTACATGGTTCAGACCCAGGAACATATAGGTAGTGTGTTACAGAATTGTACACATGAAACCTATATGATTTTATTATCCAATGCCACCCCAATAAATTCAATAAAAATAAAAATGAAAGAGCTAAGTTAAAGACATTGATGACATAAAAGACTACATATTGTATTATCCCAGTAATAGGAAGTTTCTGTCTAGGAGAGGCAAAACTTACAGAGACAGCAAGTAGGCCAGTGGTTGTGCAGGGCTGGGAACGGGAGCAAGGCCTGACTGCAAAGGGAGACAAGAGACCTTCCGGGGTATTGGAGACTGGACTGTGTGATGTTTGCACAGCTGTACATATTTATTTCAAAAAATAATATACGATGGTGAATTTTATAGTTTATAAACATCTCAATAAAACTGTTAGTAAACAACAAAAATGATACCAGGGTGAAGCAAATTAACGTTCTGAAATCCCAACAGCTTCCTGGCCTTTAGATCGAGTCAGAACCAACCCATTTGCCTCTCCAAACTCCTCACTTCACCAGGCCGGCTGAGCACACCCAGACGAGGTGAGACAACTTGCCCCCTCATTGTCCTCTAATACTCTGTTCTTCGTTGTTGTTCCTTGCCCGTCGGCCCTGCTGGACCATAAGCATTGACAGGTAGGGATAATGCCTGTCATTCTCCACTGTACCCCAGAATCTTGCACGGGGCCTGGTACACGGGAAATGTCTGTACGTACTTGCTGACTGAGAAAAGGAGACCAGGGTTAACCCAAGTCAAATGTAAGGAATAGAGGTAGCAGTGAGCTGTGTATATGGAAACGGAAAGCAGGAGGAGACTTGGTTTCTGAGGGCAATTGCTCAGTTCCCCTGGGAGGGGCAGAACCTCTTCAGAATCAGTTTGATGGGGGTGGGGGAGGGCCTCTAGCCCTGAGCACAGGAATGCATCTTTACCTAGAAGAGCTTCAACTCCTCTTCCCCAGGTGACATCCTGCCCTAGTACACAGCCCCTGCTGCAGGCGCCCCAAGTGGAGTTGTGTAGGGGGCTTGTCCTCCGAATGTACTTGGGTTTGGACAGCCACCTGACATGGGGCAGGCATTCGACATCAAGCCCTGATTTCTTATTTTTAAGCCTGGTTCCCACACATCCCTTTCTCCATAAAGCAGAATATCACTGAATCTTTGCCTTTACCTAACCGCCCCCTCCCCCTCCCGCTCTGCCAACAACCTTGCCATACCTGCTTAGAGCACATCTCTCTGAAATTCCCTCTCCTTTCCTGGTCTTCGGGCTTCCCTGGAAATGGGTTTGCCCTTTAGGTTCCCTCTGGGTGGGGATGGAGAACGGAGGGGCTGAGCCCAGGCAGGGCGGCTCAGCAGGGTGGAAGAGCCAGAAGTCTGGCAGTCAGAGACAACTAGATGGAGCTAATTTGGAACGCTGAGGACTGGACAAGCAAGTTAATCTATACACTCGAGGCAACTTTGACTCACAGGGAAGTGACTTCAAAACAGCTTTCATAACCCCACCTGGAGGCTGGCCACCTTTCCCCTCCCAGTTTTGTCTTTGGTTTCAGGCTGCTCACTCACTCTCTGACCCTCCCTTTTCTCATTCCTAACAAGGGGGTGAAAAAGGCTTAGCTGAAGAATAACAAGATCATCCATGTGTTAAGAGCACTGAATTTGGAATTGTAACATCAGGTGATTCTGTTGGCTCTAATTTGCTGTTAGAGCATGACAGGTCTATGTTGCTCTCTGGGCTTCAGCTTTGTATTTCTTTAATGAGGGGACTGGAATTTAAGGTCCCCTTCAGGTGCTAAAATAATTCCTTAAGAAGTGAAAGTATGGAGCAACAAAGCTACAAAAGGATGTGGCTGCAGACAAAGGACTAGCCTAACGACGCTCTTGTCCTTTCTGAGAATGGGCCCTAGGCTCCCAGGTGCAGCTCTGCCTTCTTCCCATCATACCCAGGGTTCCTTCCCCCTCCCCACAAAGCCTCATCTCACCCAGCACCAGACCAACCCCAAAGCTGATTTCATTTCTGAGGCATGTGACAACAGCTCCTCTCCTGGCCCTGCCTCTGCTCCTCTTCCTTCCAGTTTGGGCCCAAATCCCAGGCTCAGCCCCCACCCCCACCAGCTAATTCAGAGTAAGAATTTCTCCTGAATGGAAAAAACCCTTTAGCACAACTCTTTTAAATGCTGACCTCTGACTCAAACCAAAATTCTGAGTAAAAACCAAACTTGAATAAAGAATCAAGCCCTGGCTGGTGTGGTCAGAGGATTCAGTGTTGGCACTGCAAACCACAGGGTTGCTGGTTCAATTCCCAGTCAGGGCACATGCCTGAGTTGCGGGCCAGATCCCCAGTAGGGGGAGCACGAGAGGCAACCACACATTGACGTTTCTTTCTCCCTCCCTCCCCCTCTCTCTGAAAATAAATAAATAAAATCTTTAAAAAATAAAAAATAAAATAAAATCTAAAAAAGAAATCAAACGAAAATTGTGTTTTAAATACCTTGTGAACCAGTTAGAACCTAAACACTCATCATCACGCTCATTCCAAAATGGATGGTCACGATGACCCTGAGGACAGTTAAACAATGCTCTTACCTTTTCCTTTGGCATTTCCAAAAAAACAAATGAAATGTCTTATTTAACCCCCTTGATACTTCAATATATATTTCCTAAGAAAAAGGGTATTCTTTTACATAACCACAGTACAGTTATCAAATACAGATTTAACATTGATACAATACTTTTATCTATAGTCCACATCCCAGTTTCGTTAATTGTTCTGCTGGTAACATATTTAATTGCAGGGGCAGACGCCCTAGTCTCTGAGAAATTTCACTACGTATGTATTCTTCTTTGAAGATGTTAGATAAATTATAGGGGTCCTCTACAGAGTCCAAGGGAGTTCCTTTCATCCATCTTCAACGGTGGCTGTGGAAAAGCTGAGCTGACCAAAGCGTGGTGTGTTGGGCAGGGTCAGAACTGTTGGTTGGGTGCCTTCCAGATGCAATCTGAGCCACTGTTGTCTCTGAAAACACAAGGGCTGGTGAGGTGAGTCCACCACCTATCTTCTCAGCAGTACCACCAACTCGTCTCCTTTCTTGAGCGAGGAATGACCTGCATTTCCACTGGCCTTGGAACCTAATAGACTTGTCCTTGAGTTCCAGATTTTGCTACTTTGTAGCTTATGAACTTGGACTGGCAGATACAAACAGTATCTACTTCACTGTTTTTCTAAGGATTAAATGATATAATGCATGTGACACAGCACCCCGCCTGGCGCTTGGTAACTGTTCAACAAATACTAGTAATTGCAGTTATTTTACAGATGGGTTAGCCTGAAGCCCAGAAGGAGACTCCTGAGTTTCCTTTGTTTACTCATCCCTACTTTCTTGGGTAGTTTGCTTTCTGTATTTCTCCAAATTTTAAGGGTAGACAGGCTATACCAGGCACATTTTAATGCTTGTCACAACTCTTCCCACCAGAAGCGACGCATTTCTTCGGCAGCCAGTATCCTTAACTCTAGCACCACCTCGTGGTTAGCCAGTGCAAACTCACCCTGGCTTTTTCTGCAGGACCAACGTTGATAGTGGTGGGACCATCATCAGACAGCAGCTCCCATCTTTGAGCCCCTGCTAAGTGCCAGGCACTGTACTATGCATTTCGCGTTTCTTATTATATTTAATCCTTACCATCAGTATAACGGAGCAGGCATTGTTACAGGTAGGAAAATTGCTGCTCAAAGATATTAAATAATTTGCCAATCTCATTGGCAGAGCCAGATGTCAGGTATCTTGCTCACCATGGTACTGTCCTCATAGGCTTTACACCTGGAAAGCTCTTTAGATTCACAACCTTCTTTACACTAAAAAAACTGAGGGAAAGAAAGGGACTTACCTAAAACCACAAGCCCAGCTAATGGCAGAACCAGCAACAGAGCTGTTTGCCCAGAGCTGACTCTGCCCTGGCTCTTAACTGAGCCTCAGGATGAACCTGCCAAACAATTTCAGACTATACCCACAACCAAGTTCCCAGACAGGGTTTGGTTATCAGAGAACCCTGGAGGTAAATTGTTTTCACATGCACCTCTAATTCCTGTTGTTCACTGTGTCCTCAGCAACTTCGGCACCCTCCTTGGCAGGCCAATCCCTATGTCCCTGGAGGCACAATCCCATCAGGGTGGGACTTGGCAGGTGGGAAGTCTCAACAGGCACTCACTCAAACTGGCAACAAGGGAGAAGCTGGCACAAGGCTTAAAATTCCACCTTGGCACTAGGCCCTGAATCCACTGTGCCTGCATGGGAGCACCGTGGCATAAGAACTGGAGCCAGAGAACAAAAGACGGCAAGCGCTGCAGGCCCAGACAGGCAAGCACCAACAGCCCACATATCCGGCACCACTGTGCTCCTTTCCAGCTTCTGACTTCAAACAGCACATAGGGACGCATGAGAAAAGGCGTGTGCAGACAGGTCTGCCCTTCTCACAGGGTGACTGGGTTTCACCAAAGTTATCATCTACATCAGATCAGACTATGGGCCAAAGTATACTGAAAATGCAAAGCAATAGATGTGCCATTTATGGGTCAATTTTACCGAAAAGATTTTCTTAAATCTGGAGAAAGTAAATCATGTATCACCATCCTGGTTCTAAGCTTCCTCAAGTAGCACACAGAAGTTCCAGCACCTCAACCTTTGGTGAAAATTAATTAAACTAATCTTCTAGTGCTGTTGACCTGGACTAGAAGCAGTACTCCAACTGCACCAGCCGCTGGCTTGCTCTTGGATGGTTATTTACTCTTGTACTCAGTGCCAGGTACTCAAGCTTGAGTGGGAGGCCTAGTTTCTCTCCTCCAATCTGTGCCATTCTATCAACTCAAAGGAAACCGGGTGCAGAAAATCAATTTTGAAATTAGGCTTGGGACAAAATTTGGCTTTGCTACTAAAGAGGTGCTACTTAACCCCTGTTGACCTGTCTCATCACCCGTAAAATAAGAGTGTATTACCTATCTCTGTGGATGCTGAGTTACATGGGATAACATACTAATAACTTAAAACAGTGAGTGAGGTTTTCCCTCCGGTGGGCATGGAGAATCCGAGAAGACACAAAGTAGTTTGTCCCCGACAACTGAACCCTCCTTCCTCTGGTATTAACTTTGAGGTCATGACTTCAGACATTCTTTGCACATACCCTTCCATAAGGAAAATGTAGCAAAGACAATGAAAATCTAAGGCTGAAAAGTTAGCCATGCCTAAACTGACACATGCCTTAAAGAGCTCACTCAATCTCCACATTCAGGCCTTTCTAGAACAGTCCTAAAGAATCTCGAGCACACAAAGTATATTCTTAAATATGGTTTAATACTCTTCTCCATTTCTGTACATCACAACACCAAGAATTTGCTGCTTAGGATCTCTCTGTAGAGGCTATAGAGAATGCAAAGGCTACGGTTTTTACCCCCTCGTATTGATGTGTTTGCATGTTAAGTGTAATACATATCAGTATATATTGATACACACATCAATATATAATGCAATATATATCCACTGAAGAGAACACATTGATTAAAGAAATACAAAAATTTGGCATCATTTCCAAACTTAAATAGTAAAAATAAAAACTACAAAAGGAGCTGCATACCCTATATGTATCATGTGAAACAACAAGCATATTCAAAAATGTAAATTTACATCCAATTTCTCTGGTCTTGTCATATCACATTAGACCCATTTACAATGGCAAAACCCTAAGGTACTGCTGCGAAGAGAGCATGTTTGCTCGCTCTTGGGTGTTCTGCAAACAAACAGCAGAGCCCAAAGCAAAAGCCTGTTCCAGTGAAGCCTCCGCGTTGAATACCAAAGAACTGACTCTTCTCACTGGGGGTTGAGACATCAGGTTACACATCGACAGTCATTTGGACCTTAGAGTACAGTGCGAGAACCAGAAACTTTACATTTAAGACATACTCCCTTCATTCAAGTGAAACAGGATTATTGGAACGATAGGCAGGTCTGCAACCTGGGAACAAGGAGCTGGTTCAGACCAATAAAGCTACAAGTGACTGAGTCAAGTCAATGAAGAACAGCAGTCAGGCACTAAAGTGTTGAAAGTACCCAATTTGAAAACCAAATGCACCCCACTACCCTATCAGTGTGGGGGTGATACCAATTGACTTTTAAAACCTTTGGTCCTTCAAAGTCCATCTGGTATACTTTTATCCATTGCTACCACTGGGCACATCCCATACACTTTGTTCAGTCACCACCTTGAGCACGCCATGACCTTGCGTGTCAGCTGGGGTCAAGTCCAACTCACAGTCCAGCTGTGAAGCATGAGCTTCAGGTTTTCAGGCCCACTTTTGGACCCAACATGGTTAAGTCCTTGGTGCCAGAAGCTGTGTCCCATCCCTTCCCACCCCTGCCCTTCCCACCCCTCTCCCATTATTTCTCATGAGAGGTGTTTGCAAGTCCCATATTTGAAACAGATGCTCCAACCCCACCAGGAGGTCAGGGGTCTATAATTAATTACATGCAGCCATACATGTCTTATCTGTCGTTCCTGTGAAAAACCTTGCAGTTCATTTTTTAAAAAATCAAAAACATTCACATAATCTCATGCCATCCAACACAAGGAAAACACAACCACCTCCCCTTTACCAAGGACAGACCCAAGCAAAATAAAATATTCTTTAAATTCCTTTGCTTCTACTTAAATTGCATGTTTTATTTCTCCCAGTAGCACAGAAGCCCCATCATGTCCATCCCAAGCTGGTTTCTAGTAGACTAAGATCTTGGAAACCCTTGTCAAAGCAACTGATGCTAAGGGCTCCCAAACCCCTGCACAAATGTGCCTGCAAAACAGATGGAAGGAAACAGTGCACTGGCTCAAATGCTTCATGTGTCAGCTTGACTTTACAATGCAATTTGCATCCTTGAAACTGACAGTCTGGAGGTGGGAGGGGTAGTGTGAGGGAGTGGAATTGAAATCGCCAATTAGCTCACCCTTTCACAACATTAAACAAGAGACCAAGAGAGAAATGGTTCCAACATTTCACCACATATATTTCTTCTTATGCAGTCTAAGCTGAGAATGCCATGTAAATGGGTCACTGCGAAATGCAGCAATTTAATCTTTTCCAATCAAAATAAGAAACAAACCAGTATGATCTCATTTCTATTAACTTTTGAAGGTTTACAGCAGTTAAGGTATTTTTGCTTCTATGTATGAAGGTTAAAAAAATCATTTTTTTTTCCATAAAATACAAGAGCAACCAATTTCACCATCAAGTAAAAGTAAAAACTGGGATTCTTGTTTAAATTAGTCCAAAGTGGCATTTAGGACTTAGTTGTAGCTGCTGTGCTGACACCATGACAAACCAAAGTGTAGGGCTGGGTCTGGTTTTGTTTCGGTTTTCTTTTCAATATCCAATGCTCATGGACTAAGTTCTGGAAATGTTCCAATTGTAAGGCAGGGATCTGTTTGGATTCCACCACGGGTATGCTCCTTGGGTTGGATGCTGGAGGGTGAGGCACATTTTGCCGGACCCATGTCGACTACCTAGTAGTCATCAAGGTCAAAAAATTCATCGTCTCCTCCTTGGTATTCCATTCCCTGGAAATCTACTCGGTACCGCAGGATACCTGGAGACAGAAACCAAAGAATAAATCACCTGTGTTCACAAAATGCAGAAGGCCCACTCCATTGCAGAATTATAGAAAGCAAAGAGGTACTGATTAAAAATAGTGCTCCTGGCCCTGGCCGGGTAGCTCAGTTGGTTAGAGTGTTGTCTCAGTACACCAAAGTTGTGAGGTTTGATCCCAGGTCAGAGCACATACAAGAATCAACCGATGAATGCTTATATGAATGGAACATCAAATGGATGTTTATCTCTCAATCAATGGGGGTGAAAAAAATAGCAATAACATTATTTTGGGATGTTCCAGGAAAGGCCTTGGCTGACACCCTGGCTTTAAGTTTAGTTTTCCAACTGGCTACTCACCTCCAATTCCACCAAATCCTTTCACAAACTGGGATCCTTCTTGTGATTTATCTGTGACAATTTCCAATGTAGCTCCAAATTTTTTATAGTTGTTAGCAAACCATTCCAGCAGGGGCATACTCTCAATTAGCTCGTGTTCTTGTCCTGTCTTCAGGACAACCATGAGATACAGAAACAATGGGATCAGAATACATCAAGACTGAGTGGCCCCCGATCCTGCCTCCACCACTCTCCCCGTCATTGTACGGATGCGTGTAAACTCCCTAAGTGAATTCTGGTTTCTGGCGACACCAGTGTAACAGCACAGAAATTCCGATTACTTCAAACAACATTACTCCCTAGGCTCTAGTCTCGATAATGAAACGCCAACACACGCTTTGCAGTTTTTCAACACACGGATCCTGCTGTTGTTGTCTCTAGAAGCCAGGCTGCTGTAAACTGTCTGGAAGCATTTAATAGCCCAGAAGAGACAGGCCAAAATTGCTTTTTGAGCAGGCTTGTTAAGAAAAAACAAAAAACAGAACTTCTCTCAGAACTGGAGGAAGCTACCACATAAAAGGACCTGTGCTGGGCAGGCGGCAGCTTAAGCTGCAGCGATACATTTACACCAAATCTGCAGAAGCCACTTCAGTAGAAGAGCTAATACAGTGAGTGAAAACAGCAGCACAGGTTTCACGGTGCAGGAGAGGCAGATTAGAATATTAAACTACTTTAAAAATAAGGAACCACAACTTGGCCCCCTTCCTTGGAATCAGATTGGTATGTGGCGCATAGGAGCTGACCACCTCCTACTGCCCTCAACGGACAAATACAAGGTTTGGTTTCCCAGGCAGATGGACACTCTTATGCTGCTGGTGCTCTAGCGTATGGATTTATCTTTCCCTGCATGTGCCACTGAACCAAGAACACAATCACATACCTCTTTGTCTGTGAAATGAGATTTATCCTTCTCTTGTTCTGGAGTTAGATAGAGAATTTTCTCCTCTGTAACATTGGGGGGAAAAATGTGTTAACCTGGTTCTTATACACTGAAAGTGTTAAGTCCCATGAGAGGAGTTAGGTTAGATGAAAGGGCTCCTGAACTCATTCTATCAACCTTTTTTTCATGTTTATTAGTCAGCATGCACTGTGTGTCTACTGGGTACTCTGCTCCTATCGTGAGGAAACACCGAAGACAATCAACATATAGTTCTCCTCTAAAAAAATTTAACAATCTTAAGGAGACATTTATCAGTTCAAACAGAGACTATGTAGGAATATGCTACGGAATGGAAGAGATGGGAACAAGGTACAGACAGATCTGCCTTCTCATTGCTCCTATATCAGCCATCTCTCCTAATCTCCACCCCAGGATTCCTGCACACACAATACACAGGTCAGTAACAAACAGCAACCTGATTTTCTAATTCTCATACCTTCTGTGCCTTGGCAATGAAGAACGTATCTCATTATATCCAGATTTTCATAGACTATTAGAATTTCTACAGCTCCCATTTCTAAAGCCTTTAGTGTATCTTCAACTCCAAAACAGTACTTTCCCGTGTCCTGGCTGATTTCATCAAAGTATCGTCCTGTGATTAGGGACAGGTCAATAAGGACATATATTAAAGTTTTCTTTGGAGATACAGACCCTCTTACACTCAAAATCAGAGACAGAGATAAAGATAGAGATAGACAGATAGATAAAGAGAGAGAGAAAGAGTGAGGGAGGGAGGGAGGGAGGAAGGAAGGTAGGTAAAAGCCCAACTTAAAAATGAGTAAGTGCCCCAAATCAGTGACAAATGATACCACTGCTTGAAGCTCCAGAAACTGACTCTAAAGAAGCAATAGCTGGGCCGAACACAGAACCATTTGGAAATGTGTGTGCTCAGTTAAGTCAGAAACAAAGCCAAACGGCCACACTAATCTTTAATTCAGGCTCTCTACCACTCTATTACAAAGGATAATTAACATCGAAAATAAGACTAAAGTAGGGTTCCTATTGTCAAAGGGTAAAAATAGTGGAAATATAAACATATTATTAGACCTAATGACTAAAGGAGGACTAAAAATTATTCCACTGAGGAAGATCTCACATAAAAATGCTAAATCTTCCTCTTACCTTTTCAGCGTCGTGTTTCATACAATCATGTATATACATATAAAAACATTTCACAGAGTAAGTAAGTAAGTTGCATTTCACTGATACCTATTAATTTCTTCTCTTGAATAAATTTCACGTTGGAGAGGACTTCAGTAGATAACTCAATAGCTTGGTTGAATCCATTTTCACCACCATAGGATATATCAACTAATTTTAAAACTTTTGATTGCAACCTCTGACACACACAAAAAAACATAATTAGTACTTCAAAAACACCTTCACCAAGACCCACTACTTCTTTTTTTCTTCTTTAAAAAAATATTATTTATTTATTTATTTTTAGAGAGGGAGAAGGAGGGAGAAAGAGAAGGAGAGAAGCATCAGTCGGTTGCCTCTCACATGCCCCCAACCGCGGACCTGGCCCGCAACCCAGGCATGTGCCCTGACTGGGAATCAAACCCGTGGCCTTTCAGTTTGCAGGATGATGCCCAATCTACCAAGCCACACCAGTCAGGGCAAGACCCACTACCTCTTAATGGCATGCAAAGCTCAGCAACGTGATCAGTGAAGTCTAAAGAGGGAGAATATGGGGAAAGAGCCCAATTTATTCATTAACTTAAATCTCAGTGAGCAACTCTGCTGGGATATAATTCCCCAGCTAATCATATCACAGATTCTATTAGATCTTTAAGAGGCTAACTTATGAAATATAAACAACACTAAATTTCTTGTGACGGAAAGGGGGAAATACTCGTTTCTGCTATCCAAGTGTAATAGTATAAGATAGCTTCTTTGGTGAGCTTCTACTATAATGTTACCACCCCTCTCCCCACGACAACACTTTGGGAATGTGTTTTATGGCCGAGCCCATGTCATGAAACAAAAGATCTCTCTGAATTAAATGACTTAGGCTTAATTAGCTGTCATATTTCTGCTTTACTTACCTCCAAGAATAAATCAGAAAAAGGAAAAAACAGCTCCTAGTCTCTTTGAAATCAAACTCCATTTTAAAGCCAAGTATGGCAACCCACGTGACCATGGGCCTCTCCATAGGACCAGAAAGATCCTATCTAAACACGGTTGATTTCAAAAGAAAAATGTCCCTAAAAGCGCAGGGGAATGTTTCCTAATAAACACCTGAAAGATGCCAACTCAGAGATAGTAAAAATAAAGAAGTGCATGTCCTGGTGTTCAGAGGACCCACTTTCTCCCACCAGAAAATTACACAATGGAGCATTTACTTCTCACCTGATCGAACATATCAGATTGACTTAGTTCAGTTTTAAAGTCAGCCGATCCAGCTAAAACGAGGCCAGCCACATTCACTTTGTCCCCAGAAATGAAGAGCTGCACAGCAGTCTCAGCTACTTTCCGAACATAGTTATGTCGCTTCTCCATTCTTAAACGGGCAAAACGCAAGGCTGACTGACCTCCTCTACCTTTGACACAAAAGTGGTAAGAGGGAAAAAGTCAATTATTAACTATAAGATGCCCTACTAATTAAAAACTAAATAATTATGCTCTTACCCCCAAACAAGGACAAACAGAAAAATCACTATTTCTTCAACTAAATTGGTTTGGCATAAACTTTTACTTATTTTTAGAGAATGACTACTAATTATCTTGTCCAAAGAACAGCCATAAACGCCACTACGTCATTTCACGATACTTTCGCTGTCACCTAGATATCCGACCCCCCACTCCCCCGCCCGCCCCATACAAGTGCCAGACACGAAGCAAATGGGCTCATATTCTCTTACTGTATTACCGTGTTTCTTTGGGAGATCCACAGTGAATTTGTGCAGGACTTCTCTTGTGTTTCCTTGGAGTGTGCCAAAAAGTGCACCACTACCATCTATTACAATGAAGCCAAACTTGCTATCATCTGAAAGTAGTGCTGTAAGAGCCTAAAAAGCAAACACAAGTTCCATACAATCAATCCCAAAGCTGTGATAGGGTCAAGACAAATTCTGAAAGGACATATACAAGCCCTTTCACCCAACTCAGAATGGTATGAATACCACAGAAAAACCATTTTAGGAAGTTATTTACAGACTTCAGCTATCAATATGTAACACAGACAAATCTGAATTCCTGATGCAGGGAAAAGCCAATGATATCGACGTGAAGCTTTTCAAGAAAACTGACCTGGGCACACTTTTACAAAATCCAGAGTTACAGGCTACACATTCTTTCTAGTGGATTTAGACTGATGGTAGCATATGAACATAATGTTCGAATTAAAAGTCTAACCTCCAAAAGTTACCATGAATAACTCCAACATTAATACAAGTTCTCATTACAGCAAGTATCTTGTAAATCACCTCTAGAGTATGAGTACATGAGTACAGAACCCAGAAACAGTCTATGGAAAGAGATCTAGTTCGGAAATGTTACTTTAACTCCTACGTCTTAAGCATCGTTAATGACATCGAGATACAAAACTCAATTTTTAAAAAAGCTATTAAAAAATATTGTATTTATTTTTAGAGAGGGGAAAGGAGGGAGAAAGGGGGAGGGAAACATCAATGTGTGGTTGCCTCTTGCGTGCCCCTTACTGAGGACCTGGCCTGCAACCCAGGCATGTGCCCTGACTGGGAATTGAACCAGCGACCCTTTGATTTGCAGGCTAACACTCAATCCACTGAGCCACACCAGCCAGGGCTCAATTTTTAAAAAACTTATTGTCGACACTATCACATATGTTCCCACCCCCCTTCCCTCTGGCTATGACCACACTGTTATGTCTACAGGTTATGTACATGTGTTCTTTGGCCAATCCCCTCACCTTCTTTCACCCAGCCCCCTCTCTATTTTTATTTTGTTCATCAGCCTATTTTGTTCATTAGATTCCACATATAAGTGAGATCATATGATATTTGTCTCTCTCTGACTGGCTTATTTCACTTAGCATATAATCTTCAGGTCCATACATACTGTTGCAAAAGGTAAGAGGTCCTTCTTCTTCTTTTTTATGACCATGTAGTATTCCATATAGAAATGAACCACAGCTTTTATATCCACTCATTTACTGATGGGCACTTGGGCTGTTTCCAGATCTGGGCTATTTTATTTTTTAAAGATTCTTAATTAATTAATTAATTAATTAATTAATTAATTAATTAATTATTACAGAGAGGGTAAGAGCAACATCAACCAGTTGCCTCTCGCACACCCCCAACTGTGGAACTGCCTGGCAACCTGGGCGTGTGCCCTGACTGGGAATTGAACTGGCAACCTTTCAATTTGCAGGATGATGCCCATTCCACTGAGCCACACCAGCCAGGGCAGATCTTGGCTATTTTAAACAATACTGCTATGAACACAGGGGTGCATACATTCTTTTTAATTGGTGTTTTGGGATTCTTAGGATATATTCCCAGAAGTGGAATCGCTGAGTCAAAAGGAAGTTCCATTTTTAATTTTTTTGATGGAACTCCATACTGTTTTCCATGGTGGTTGCACCAGTCTGCATTCCCACCAACAGTGAACTATGGTTCCCTTTTCTCCATATACTCACCAGCATTTATTTGTCAACAAACCTCAATTTTACTTAAAAGGTATTATAGCTACTGATTCTGAATTTTTATGGGGAAAGCTCTCTTTCTGGGCTAGCTTAATATCCCTGTATTTCTGCTTCCTGAAAAAGCAAACAGTTAAATAGTTCTAAGATTCACAGATGGGCAAGAATTTTCATAATGGAGCTTGAATACCATAGGCTTGGTAGATAACTAACTGCTAGGTAGCAGCCTGTTTATTCATTCCATTTTAACTAAGAAACAAAATAGCTTCTTCAAGAACTGACTAGAAAGCAAATTAATCCCTAAGAATCAAACAAACCATGGTTGATAATCAGCACTAAAACATAAATATTGTACATGATAAAAACTTTGTACCCTGGCTGGTGTGACTTAGTGGACTGAGTGCTGGCCTGTGAACCAAAGGGTCGCTGGTTTGATTCCAATCAGTGCACACGCCTGGGTTGTGGGCCAGGTCCCCAGTAGGGGGCATGTGACAGGCTACCACACATTGGTTTCTTTCCCTCTCTCCCTCCCCTCCTCCCTCTCTAAAAATAAATAAATAAAATCCTAAAAAAAGATAAAATCATCCCCATTAAACAGGACATAAATTGTGTTGTGCGGTGTGTGCCACATTCGTATCTAGTTATGATGTATCAACTAAAGTGAAAATAAAGCTAGCAAGAATAAATGATACTTTGGAAGGTCAAGCTAACTTAGGAAGTAAGCTAAAGCTAGATGACATGAGTATCAGGTACTATTTAATTCAACAAGATTAAAAATCTGCTTTCATCCAATGAGACACAGATAAGTGGGAAAGGGTGGCAGAGAGCCACCCAATGAAGGTTTTTGCCGGAAGGAGACCGTGATACCCTAGAGAAGAACAGCCCCGACTATCTACGCAACCAATCAAGATCCAACTGGAATTGGTCTTCCTGTTGAGTTAGCAAATATCACCCACTGTAAACTATGTTGATAAATGTCAGTTCTAATTCCACTGTAGAGATTTTCCCCTATGTTGATGAAAAGCCAAGAGGCTGAACCAGGAGCCAGCTGCGAATTCCTGATTGTTCTACTGTTGACAGATTTAGGTCACTCTAATGAGGTTTCTTTTCCACCCTTAAAGTTCATCATCTGGCAGCTCTGTCACTCAAAAGTTTCATGTGAAGAAAAAAAAAAAAAAACCCTCCTGCAGTCCTGTTACTGAAGATTTTTTCTAAGCATGAAAACAAAGGGTTCAAATAGGTACGTATCATGGATACACAGGGTGAAAGGGAGATCACGGCCAATTATTTCTTCATCTCTGATTAGTTCTCCAAACCTAACTTATTAGCACTTTACTCAAACATGCTGAATGATGTCTTTCAGTGTGTTATTATAAATGTAAACTCTTATTTTTTAAAAATAGCCAGCCTTAGCCCTAACCAGTGTAGCTCAGTGGGTTGAGCATCAGCCTGGGAACCAAAAGGTCACTGGTTCAATTCCTGGTCGGGGCACATGCCTGAGTTGCAGGTTCAGTCTCTGGTCAGGGTGTGTGTGGAGAGGCAACCAATCAATGTTTCTCTGTTACACTGAGGTGTCTCTTTCACATCCATGTTTCTCTCCCTCCCTTCCTTCCCCTCCCTCTAAATAGAAATACATAAATCTAAAAAAAGCCAGACTTATAAAAAGATACAATTATTTTAAAAGTCTCCCAATTCCTCAAGTTAAACATAGTTACCATAGGATCCAGAAATTCCACTCTTAGGTATATACTTCCCCACCATGAGAACATGGTCACACAAAAACTTGTACACATATGTTCAAAGCAGCATTAGTCAAAACAGCCAAATAGTGGAAACAAAATGCCCATCAACTGATGAACAGATAAATAAATATGGCAAATATCTAGTAATAAAAAGGGATGAAGTACAGCTACATGTCACATCATAGATGAACCTTGAAAACATTATGCTAAGTGATAGAATCCAGTCACAAAAGGCCACTATAAGCAAATCTAAAGAGGTAAAAAATAATTAGTGGTAGCCCAGAGAGAAGGGATCTTGGGGTGGGAAAATGGAGAATGCGAGTGATTAATCAATCACTGATGGGTACAGGATTTCTTTTTGGTGTGATGAAAATACTCTGTGCTTGAACTTCTTACCTCTGTGTGGAATTTGTTGTCACACAAATACAATGATGTATTAATTGGTTTGAAAGGTTCGAAGTCAATGTTGACTTTCTTTTCCTTTCCTTCTTCTGTTACAATTGTACCACAGTAAACAACCAGGCCATTTGGAGGTACTGCAAAGAACACAAATGATTTCTCTACTTAAACCCACAGCTGATTTTCCTCCATTAACAGAAAATATATCCACAGCCTACAGCCCATACCCTTTAAGTCGTAATTTAAATAAAGCAGAAATATCTATAAATCTTTTAGGAAGAATTCTATCCTGGATTTTGAAACTTACTTGAGATGTTTTAATACTAATACTACTTAACTTTCAAACAAGAACAAAAAAGGTTAAATTCCAAGGTCAAACGGACACTGCTGAAAAAGTTGGCTAAAGGAAACATTAGTGACCAAAAGCATCACGGCAGGATCAAAGTAGAAGATATCAACATAACCAAGACAAAGAAAGCAGGGGGAAAATGATCAAGCTCCAGATTACCTTTGTTATAAAGTTTGAGTCTTTGTTGTACAGATGTAATGGCTCCCAGGACTGAAAGGCGGTTTACTCGTGACTTAATGTTAGACGCAGTTCCAAACTCATCAGCTAACATTTTTGCCACTCGTGAAATCTGGTCTTTGGGAGGAATGATCAATGATATCATACTTGTGCCATTGCTGTGGAAGAAAGAATAACATCACAGGATCAAGAACCACATAAGTGAAGAGTTTAAATTCATGTGCATCATTAGTAAAGGCAACTAGAGTGAGATTTTCTTAAAATGGTCATTCTCAAAGTGACCAGGAAGATAGGGACCATACCAGTGTAATCCAAGAGCTAAAACACATTACTTCCCTTATATAACAGCAGCTCTTAACCTTGGCTGTACAGTAAAACCATCTGGGGAGATCATTCTAGGTGGTTCCTTTTCAGAAAGGGTTCCTTTAAGTTGCATTCTCTAAAGTATCGTTCTCATCTCTGACTTGTACTTAGTTTAGGAAATGCAAATGTAATGAGCTCCCATTAACAACCAAAAACATGGAAAATTACCACTTACGAGATTATTTACATCAAGTGGACTCTAGGCAACCTAGACACAGAAAAGGAGAGTGATTGCCAACATGGAATGGGGAATAACTAACTGGTAATGGTGATGGGGTAGTGGTGGTGGTAGTGGTGATTTTGGGCTGATGAAAATTACAGTGGTGATCACTGCAAAACTCTGGAAAAAAAAAACACACCCCAGTGAATTGTACACTTTAAAAAGGAAGTAAATTTGATAGTATGTAAACTGTATCTCAATAAAGGTGTTATTAAAAAAATCAATGTGAAAGACTCAGTACACAATAGGATATCTTCCTTTTAAAGTCTGTTGGTCTCTTAACCTGGCAGCTTATTAAAAGAGCCACAGAATTTTTTTTGTGAGAAATGTTAATTTGTTTTAAAAAACTAAATTATCAATTTTATAATTGATAATTATACCTAGAACAGGTAGCAATATAAAGAGAAACTAATCTATACCACACATATACTTAGGAAATTCAAAGTCCCAAATTTGCCCCAACCAGATCATAATGGCTGGCTTTTTAATAATATCTACAGTATAAATTTAGCTGATTTATATTTTGAAGGCAAAAGTTGATCTGAGCCAAAGCATGCTAAAATAATGATAATCATTTTACAAAATGTTTCTACTTGTTGCTTCCCGAGATTGGTATAGATCATTCCCTCAAAGGTTATGACAAGTAATCATTTCATGGGGAAATGGGTGAGGGCTTTTGTTAATTGGGAAGACAGTCAAAAATGCCTAAACTTTCCACTAATTACTGAGCTTGCATAATTTCACAGTAGTCCAACGGGTCAACTTTAATAGAATCTCACATATCCAGTGTCCAATGAAAGCTGGCAAGAAAAGTAAATTAGAAAGATGGGTATAATGTCAAGTCAAATGGGCTTATGTGCCAAGTGACTAATAAGAAAGATGTGAAGGAGTCAGGGGAGCAGTAACAAAAGTTAGAGAAAACCCCTGTATTAGCTTTGTAATTATAAGTGTTGGAAAACGGAAACATCTTCATATAGTGAACTTAATTTACAAATAAGTATCCTGGAATTTGTTTCTCCTCAGCATTAGCACTAGAACAGGACCTCATTTACAAAAGACCCGGCCTTCTGAAAGATTTCTCCTAGTAGCAGATTCCACACCTCCTCTTGTCAGACAAGTTTTCTTCACAGGCAGACAAGCTTTCCACTACCAAAACAGTTACTCTTAGATTGCCAACTCATAGCTCCAAAACTAGCATTGTTTCTGTTGGGTTTTCTACTTAAAACCTGGAGGCTGGTTCACAACTTTTGTGATACTTTCCCTAATGAAACACAGTCGATTAATGACAGTGCCAGGTACAGCATGGTGTGTGCTCTGCTGCCACCCCTTGGACAGGGGAGTAAGTGTTCTAGCCAAACCAGAGAACCAAGCACATTTATGATACGCAGTTTCAGTTGTCATCACTAACACAAGCAAAATGATCATAAAACAAAGCTGTTTCCAAGATACATTTCATATAAGATAAATCTCCAAAATACCAAAACTGACCCACAGTTATTTCTTCATCTGCATGTTATTCCCAATATTCAGATGAGCTACAATTTCAATATAGTACTGACAAACTAGACTGACCCAGAACAATCCTTTACTTGTGTGTGTGGGGGCACACACACACACACAAAGTCAGGTGCATTGCTCTTTAAAATGTTTTTCATTTTAATTTTCATAGCATAACTACATAAAAGGAACTTTTAAAAACCAGGACAGATTGCCCAGAAATCAAAAGATCAGACACAAATAAAATTCTACCTGTGGCCTAGTTCCAGTTTCTAAACTAGACATAAAAAGAATTCCCAAATAAAACAAACTGGTATCTTTTATTACAAAAACAAAACAAAATCCAACAAGAGCAGCACCAACAAGCTCTTTACAGTTAGTGAGTGTCCTCTGCCCTTTCTTTAAGCAGTGCTATATAACAAACTCCTTTTTCTTCCAGTAATTTATTTTCCTAGGCTTCTATAGAGAAATTTCAACAACAACAACAACAACAACAACAACAACAACAACAACGTCTTTCCAGAGTTATGAGAAACCCTACAGCGAGGAGAAAAGAAGTTTGCTCCGGGAGTGGCTGGCAGCACGGGGCAAGTACATTTAACTTCAGACATGGTCTAGACTGTAGGTGCCACTTACCCGTCTCTACAAAGAGGTTGTCAACTCATGCAAGTGCATAGTATGAAAATATACAAGACAGTGAAAAAAGAAGATGGGTAAGTTTGAATACTGACTTTACTGGAAGCTTGTGCTTCCTTTCATATGAACAATTCTCAAGAGCATATTTCTTCACCCTAGAGAGGCTCCTGGAATCTTTAGGGACCAAGGGAGTTATTTCTCAAAAGGGCTCAGTTTTCAAAAGCTGACGTGCTCTGATTTACTGAGTAGTTTCCTAGGAGATGGAGCTAGCAAAGAGGCAATTAGTAGGGAAAGGAATGAGAAGGGGCTACAAGGAGAGCAGGAGCAAAGGCTCAGAACTCAGAGAACAGGCACCAACCCCAAAAGGCAGAAAGTATGGGAGCCTTTGAGATCTTTCCCCCACCATATGTCTTTAGTTTGCTCAAATAAACTCTTACAAAAATTCTAAAAAACCCAAAAGGATGGAAAGTTTGAGGACAGAGAGGATGTTGGGACAAATTAACTGAGTGAACCCAAAACACCTGAAGGAAATCCTGAAAGCAAAACAATCACGTGGAGAACACAGCAAGGACTTAAAGATAAGCAACTATTTACTTCCTACTGTGGATAGGTTAAGAAGATAAGCATTCATTAAGCAACTTCACTGCATAGCCACCAGAGTTGGGCAACCTCACACTTACATCCCAATAACTTCTGGAGAGAACAAAGTAATGAAAATACCTAAAAACATAATATTGTTATAGAATTCCACTTAAAAAATGGTTTGTAAGTATAGTTTGGAAAAAAAAAAGAGGTAGATTTCTACCAAGTTGCTATGTCTGAAACACTACTCCAAGTTAGTCTTGGCCTCTCACTCTTTTTGAATTTTGACTAACGTTCACAAAATTACCCTCACACCCTGGCCGGGTGGCTCAGTTGGTTGGAGCATTGTCCTGTATACCAAAAGGTCACGGGATCGATTATTGGTCAGGGCACATACCTAGCTTGTGAGTTCAACCCCCAATTGGGGCATTTACAGAAGGCAACTGATCAATGTTTCTCTCTCACATCGATGTGTGTGTGTGTGTCTCTTTCTAAAAAGGAATAAACATATCCTTAGGTGAGGACTAAAAATAATTACCCTTCACTAGTTTCCCGTTGTGACTCTCCCTAACCCATCTGGGGGAAACACCTTGTCTGTGGGTAACCTTAAAAGTTTCTGAATTCATCTTTATTATAAGACACTTTACTGGCAAAGAGGAAACAAGTATTATTAAATGCATGGCTGCTTCCTTAAATTTAAAGGTTACTTTATAATCTCTGAGGTTTTCGTATCTTGGGTTTAATACAAGGAGATTAAAGTTTTTTCCAGGAATGTTTCCAAACAAAATAAACACTCATTTACCCCACAGGCAAGCCAATCAAAGTTGTTAAACCAGTTTGTGTAAACACCAAAATAAAACCAAGGAAGATGAATATCTTATTATAAAGCAGAGTGAACCCCAGGAAAGCACAAGAAATAAAGCCAAAGAGCTGCTGACTACATATGCAAACTACACCCTTTTAAATTTTAATATTTTCCACTTGCTCTTCAGCTTTGTCACCATATTCCTTTTCTAAAATCAAAGGCACTCATTCCAGCGTCAGTGAACTATGAGGCACACCAATGACTGACATGCAGGCGGTAAAAATTGGGAAAAGCAAGATTCAACATACAATGTGCTCTAAAGGAAGGCTTCCAGGGACCTCTGCTCTCAGATTCTTTCTTGTTCTCATTTTAGGGACACTTTCCCTTATCTAAGAAGGGTTCATCAATGCTTCCAACTAGAGGTCAAACTTCTGAGAAATAACACGACTGGGAGACAGGAAGTAGTTGTAAACAGACTAAATACAGAGAATAAAAAAAAAAAAGACAAAACTCAGGAAGGAAGAGAATTAATAAAACAAACAGCTGACAGCTTTTCTTTCCTTCATTCTCAAATAGACTGCTGAAGGAAGAGTCTCCCCTAGATTGGGAGGTTAGGGTAGTACCACCAGTTACTCATCCAACCCAAGGTTTCATGGCCCCTGAGCACTATGAACAGGGTAAATATTCATTCTGTCCCTGGAATTGCCAGGACTAAAAGGTCTCTAAGGAGGAGAAAACTTAAGGTAATTGAGCAAGGCCTGGGCTGTGGTATCTGTGTGAATGTAACTTGACGAAGTTCCAGACTTTGGATACACGGTGCCTTTTGGTCAGTCCCAATGACAGCAAAACAAGAAAATGTAGTAAGCACTCTTTGGCCCGTAAATGTTATGAAAGCTCACCAATTAAAAATGCTCAAGAAAACTTTCGAAAGGTAGATGTAAAAAAATGTGGTTTTCATAAGCTTGTCCACTGACTATTTTGCATGAGGACCTGGAATCCTTGGGAGAGTTTTCTAAAACAAACACAATACAACACAATACAAAACAACCCTAAAATACCAGAAAACAATCTAGATACAAAAAGAGAGCTCCCTTTCCATTATTCTAATTCAACAGCTCTTGAATAGGGAAAGCGAGGGCGGTGATTGTGGGTAGAGGGAATCTCAATTTTCAAATACAATCAGATAAATTCTAATACACAACTAGGACTGAGAATCAATGTGTCTGACTTGCTTTCTACACCTTTAAGAAAGAGGTCTTGACCAGCTGAAGTCAGAGAGATTGCACGACTTCACCCCCTCCTAAAAAGAAAATTCACAGGTGAGCTGCTGTCATTTACTCTAGCACTAACCACCAGTGAATTGTCAAGGCTCAGAGATGTCCAACTTTTTCTAGCCAGAACACTTCCCTATGAAATGCCCTGCCATCCATCTCATCACCCTGATATAATAAAAATAAAATTACTTTCAGGTTAAGACCAGGAACATTTTAGATACTGCCTACTACACTAAGTGGAATTTGGAGTGTCTGCTCTCCAAGGAGCTTTCATCTCAATGTCTCTTCACCCCTACCCCCACCTTGCACTGGCTGAAGATCCTTTATTACTTTTATGTACAGGAAACTCAACAGTGTACACTTTTATCCCAGCTTGGCAATGCGAGCCACTGACTTTGGACCCAGGATACTGCCTCCCCAGTGGCAGCAGATATTATATCTGTCATTGTAACTGGTCCGGACAGCTTCCATCAGCTTAGCCAGAGCTCCTTTGTCTTCCTGTGGACTAGACGTCCCATTCTGACTTTCCGCTTGATAATGCAGTAGGGAACCATTTTATGGTGCAGGACAGGCAGGTCAGCTTGATGGGATCCATGTCATGTACAATCAAACAAACAGCTGGGACTTCTTGTTCTCCACCAGGGTGGTGACAGTGTTAACCCCTGCTTGAAGACAGATGGCCTCTTGGTGGGGTCATCCCCTTTGCTGGCAGCTTTTTTCTCAGCCGGGAGCCAACAACCTCTGGTTTGTACTTGTGGGTCAGCTTAAGCAGTTGAGTAGCTGTTTGGCAGCCCAAGACCTGGGTCAACTGGTTAATGGTAGGAGGCACTTTCAGACACACAGAATAGCCCTTTGTTGCTGCAGCCTAACGTAGTGGATGTAGTTGACAAAGTGGGTGAAGTCCCTTTTCAGCAGGATGTCCTGTCCAATGCCAAAATTCTTGGATCTTTTCTCAAATACGGAATTTACCACCTTCTTGCCTCCTGTTTCATGACAGCAAGGGCCAGTCCCACCTTCTTCCCCAAAGCCTTCTTTCCTTTCAGCATCTGGTTAGTACCTAGGATATGGATGGCTAAAGTTCCCACCCCACTCTTCCCAAGCTCACAAAGAATAACCTAATCCCGAGATCAGCCCTGGCTGGTGTAACTCACTGGACTGAGCACTGGCCTGGAAACCAAAAGGTTGCTGGTTCCATTTACAGTCAGGGTTGTGGGCCAAGTCCCTAGTTGGGGGCGTGGGAGGGCCAACCCATCAATGCATCTCTCATACATAGATGCTTCTCTCCCTCTCAATAAAAAACCCACCACCACCACCACCACAATAAAACAAAACTAACCCTCAGATCAGTTCTGGAAGTTGATAAACTAGCCATATTATATGGATCACCAGCTGAAAATCCCCTACTGTCCAGTTTTTACAACCTATGTCCTTGTTTATTATTCATCATGGCATTTCCACTTTTCTTCTTTTACTAACTGCACAAAGCTGATTTAAACTTTGAGACTAAAGCAATCTTTTTGATATGGGTTTAATATGGGAACAGAATAGGAGGGCGGTTGTGAGTGAGCAAAGCTTTTAAAATCAGACAGATTTTGGTTCATATCCTGTCCTATCTGTGTGACATAGGGAAAAATTACACAAATCCCTTTGGGCCCCAGTTTCTACTTACTTTACAAGGTCACGAGGATTCTGTTAAGATAGTATGTATCCACAGCAAAGAAAACCATCAGCAAAATAAAAAGACAACCCACAGAAGAGGAGAACCTATTCGTTGATACATCTGATGGGGGTTAATATCCAACACTTATAAAACTCAACACCAAAAAACCCCAAAGGACCCAAATAAAAAATGGGCGAAGGGCCTGAATAGACGCTTCTCCAAAGAAGACATACAGATGGCCAACAGACATATGAAAAGATGCTCAGTGTCACTAATCATCAGAGAAATGCAACTTAAAACCACAATATCACTTCGCAATGGTCAGAATGGCTATCATCAATAAACTAACAAACAAGTGCTGGTGAGGATGTGGAGAAAGGGGAACCCTTTTTACAGTTGATGGGAATGCAACCACTGTGGAAAGCATTATAGATACCACAAAAAAAAATTAAAAACGGATCTGCCTTTTGACCCAGGGATTCTACTTCTGGGATTGCTGGGTCAAAAGAAACCCAAAACGACAGTAATTCAAAATAACATAAGCACCCTTATGTTCACTACAGTGGTAGTTACAATTGCCAAGATATGGAAGCAGTCCAAGTGTCCATCAGTAAGTGGATAAGACAACCATGATACATTTACACAACATAATACTACTCGGAGAAAAAAAAAGAAGAAGAAAATTTTACCTTTTGTGACAGCATGGATGAACCTGGAAAACATTATGCTAAGTGAAATAAGCCAGTCAAAGAAAGACAAATACAGTATGACTGCACTCATATGTGGAATCTAATGAACAAACTGAATAAGCAAAATAGAGACAGATTCACAGAGAGCAGGTAACAGCTATTAGGGGGAGCGAGGTTAGTGGGTGGAGGGTTAGAGCAAAAAAGGACTCATGGACACGAACAACAGTGTGGTGATTGCAGGAGGGAAAAGGAGGCTAAATGGTAATGGAAAAAATACAATAAAATTTTTTAAAAAAGATTAATATATATCAAATGCGTAGCATGGATATACAGTGCTGGTATATACTAGGTAGTGTGTGCTAAATGGTAACTAGATGGAACTCTAGCTCCTTGTCCCCTACCCTCTGGCCCGTTAATAGTATAAGCCAGAAAGAATTATCATAGCACAGTTAGAAGGGGGGAAATGGACTGTTAATTGGTGTTGAAGTTTTATTTGAATCTCAGGTAAGCAAAGAGAGAGAATGAATGTGTGCTGACCTTGTGGTAGTAAGTGGTGATCACCTTTACTGAATTACAGGACTTGCTAAAACTTCCCACAAAATAAATGCCCCAAACCAAAAATGTAGTTCAAAACAATATGGCCTGAGCACCCAAAACTATTTTGTAATTTATAAGGGCGTAAAATTCATTCCCCTCTAAAACTTTAAACAGTTATATAAAAGCTTAAGTGGGCTCTGTTCTACATCTGTGGCATGGGCTCCTTGTTTTGATAAACCCAGAATCAGTCACTTCAAAGATTTAACCTGTTTTCTCTTCCACCAAGTATGAAACACATTGCTTATATTAGGTCTATACAAGACTCTTGAGGGCGGAAATCGTTTTAACATTTAGTGGAAGTTCAAACATTTGATGAATGAATAAATGGTTAATTCCTAACATAAAGCAGCCTCTACCCTAGAGGACAGAATAACTCACCTGTCCCAAAATATTTTAGCAGAAAAGTTTATAAAGGTTCATTTTAGTATTATCCTTGAAAGCACTAGGATTACTTATTTATCCAAGACAAAAATGTTTATGTCTGATGGGGTATTACTTTTCTACAAATACTGGCATTTACTTTGTCTTTAAAAAATGTTAATAGCTTCACAAAATTAACCTAGTGGAATATTCCACCAGGGAGCAGCAAAAGCTGGAAAATTTCCCTAGTCTTCTCACATCAGTGGAAAACCAGGAGATATCAATCACAACCAGCATTAGGAAATCACTACCCGTGTTCTACACGGGACCCTATAAATAAAAACCGAGCTCATACCTTTCTTGACCATTATGTAAGTACAATTCAAATAAAACAAAAGCCATTACCTTCCTGTTAATCTTTTCCTATACACAGAAGCTTCTGGGGAGGGATTTAAAAGCGACTTACTTCCCTCATCATGGATGCTCATTTAGAACAAACATGTTTAGTGCCCAAGTTTTTTCCTAGGATAGAACTGCAAACAGCATGCCTGGTTTTTTCTTTCTTTTAAAAAATTGTTCAGTATTGAGAAAGAGAAGGGGAGAGAAACATTGATTTGTTGTTCCACTTATATTTTCCTCGACTGATTCTTGTATGCACTCTGACACGGGGATTGAATCCACAATGCTGGATTCACTGCTGGTATATCGGGGTGATGTTCTAACCAACTGAACTACCCGGCCAGGGCTACCTGTTTTCCTTTTATCTTTGCTCCTCCATCCTGGGTCTCCTCTTTTTAAGAAGGGAAAGGAAGATGTTTCTGTTCGGCAAAAGAAATACTAATCAAAGAGCAAGGGGCAGTGTGGTATAATAGGATCACAGGCTTTGAAGTTAGAAAAGTACAAACAGAATCTAGCAATGCCCCTTACTACTAAGTTGTGACAATTTCGTCGTCCACAAAATGCAGTAACAGCTACCCTCAGAGCTGTTGTAAGGAGTCAAAATGTATGCTGTTCAACTAATCTTCAGAAAACTAGTTTCATTACCTGATTAAAATACAACTCGGCTATGAACCTCTAACTCAGTCTTTCCTGAGGATCCTCTCTGCTTAAGTGGAGTCATAAAGCCCTAAGATAACAGAAAAGGGGGTAGCCAGAAAGGAATTTCTTTTATTTTTCAGTAAAAATTTAAGAATGTCCAGAGGTGGTAAGGAATTAACGTTTGGGGATCAGTACATTTTCTTTACTTGCAAACTAAAGTTTATTTGGGCTCAAAGCAAATTGTTTTGGGATGGTTGTAACCTCTGTCATGCCGACTTTACCAACAAGGTATGCATGTGCAAAGGATCTGTACTATTTCAATACCCTGACAGCTTACCGACCATCAACCAACACAAAGCTTTTGGATCTAATTTTAGGCTAACTGGCTTTTAATCAAGAGTGAGTTTCAATTATAATTTCAAAGTTGCAGATCAGTTATACCTCCACTCCACCAAGGTACCAATGATACTGTATCAGTCAAAAAACACCAATGCCCAAGGTAACATTCTTTGACAATACTTGCCTCTTCTAGGAAATGTGCCTGAGCAATTACAAAATCTCTTCTGGTTTCTGAAACTCCCAACACTTTATTCAAGAGCTGAATCATTTGCTTACACTACACCCCCTTCAACATGTACTGTGTTATTCTGTACTGACTAACTTGGGGCTGAAAATGGTTCATATCACACCAGGGTTGTGTGTCAGACCACGTCTTCATTGTTTACACATTTCTTCCAAAATGTCTAGTGCCCAACCCTGAGTGGTGTGGCTCAGTGGTATGGGCATCATTCATTCTGCAAACCAAGGGGTCACTGGTTTGATTCCTAATTGGGGCACATGCCTGGGTTGCACGGGCCAGTCGAAGGTGTATGAGAGACAACCAATCAGTATTTCCCTTGTACAGCAATATTTCTCTCCCTTTCTTCTTCCCTTCCCCTCTCCCTAAAAATAAAATCTTAAAACAAGACATCTAGTGCCCAACTCAACAGCAGATGTTTGGGGAAGTTTGTAAGCTGATTGGTTAATAGCAAAAATAAATTTGTGGGCTTCCTTTTTCATATGCCTAGATGTGAGTATGGGGAAAACCCAATTTAGAAGGACACTGACATGACATGAAAAGACAAACTTAAAAAAAAAAAAAAGATTTTTATTTATTTTTAGAGAAGGGATGGAAGGAGAAAGAGAGAGAAACATCTGACCTGGTCTGCAACCCAGGCATGTACCCTGACTGGGACCCAAACTGGCGATCTCTAGGTTCATAGGCTGGTACTCAATCCACTGAGCCATACTGGCCAGGGAGAAAAGCCAAACTTTTTTTGTTTTAATTAGATCGTTCTTCCAAAGGAGACCTTAGAACCCTGGCTGGTGTGGCTCAATTGACTGAGTGCCAGCTTGTGAACCCAAGGGTTGCTGGTTTGATTTCTAGTCAGCACATGACTGGGTTGCAGGCCAGGTCCCCAGTAGCGGGTGCATGAGAGGCAACCACATACTGACATTTCTCTCCCTCTTCCTCCTTCCCTTCCCCTCTAAAAATAAAATTAAAGTATTTTAAAAAATAAAATAAAATAAATGAGACCTTGGAGCTCTGATAGACAGCCAGCCTGAGGACTAAAAGACTGCCAGTTCGATTCCCAGTCAGGGTACATGCCTGGGTTACAGGCCAGGTCACCAGTTGGGGTGTGAGTGAGGCAACTGATCGCTATGGCTCTCACGCATCATGTTTCTCTACCTTTTTCTCCCTCCTTTCCCCTCTCTCTAAAAATAAATAAATAAAATCTTAAACAAAACAAAACAAAAACCCTAAAACTAAAAGAAAACCAAAGGAGACCTTAGAAAATCAAATGAAGACTTAACAGGACCAATATCCCTGAGTTATCTGTATGACAAGAAGCAGTGTCAGGCCTGAAAATGTGAAGTCTTCTGAACTGGGTAGGAAGGATGATAATAAGAGTAAAGACCAAGTACTGGATGAAAAGCCACATGTCTGAAAACTGGTGTTAAAAATATAAAGTAACTTGGAGAGTTAAAAAAAAAAAGACAAGCAAATATAAAGACTCAGAAGGTACCTATCGCATACAAATTAAGTAAATGAGAGAGAAAGGACTGGATTGAAACACAGAAAGCCTTAATGTCTATTTTAATATTTTCATCTACAAGAGAATAATAAAATTATGGCTCTTAAACTCAATTATGTTTTGGGTTAAGAATAAAAGCAAAATCATTCTTTTTATTGATCTCCATTCATTTAGATTCAAAGGAAGAAAAATATATGTTTTGAGAAGGTGAAAAAATAAGAAAAAAGGGAATTTTCCTCTTGTAACAGACAACAGGCAAGGGTTCAAAGTGTGTCCAGGGGCATAAGACAAAGTTGTTATCAGAGGGAACTTCATTATGCTCTACAAGGACAATGCCCCAAAGTGAGAAACCTCATAATTTCTAACTGAAAGAAGAGCCTCGAAGCTCCCTGATCCCTTCTCCCTGTCACTGAGAGCCAGCTGCTGAAGAATTAAGACACCTACAGAATGTATCCCAGAAGGTTCTATTCTGAGATCCCTGGAGAATGTGCTGGACTGAAAAGAAAATTCTATTGTCCTAAATTTTCAGTTGGACAGTTCTAGCAGCATATCTAGGAAAACGAGTCAAATTTTTCCTTCTGACTCTTCAATAAGATTAAAAACAATTTAGTCCTACTGCAAAACTGACATTTAAAATTATCTCACAATCGAACACCTTCCCAGCACCAGGGGCTGCACTGAGCACACTCAACCCCAAGCTCAAAGAAAAAGGGCCCTTTACTAAAAAGGGTCCAGCTGGTGTGTGTGTATGAGAGAGAGAGAAGTGGGGTGAGGGATGACCACTTACAACTCAAACTGCAGTAGGCCTTAAATGGTATTCTAATTAGGTACTCTTGCTTACCCAGGAGTGTGTCCTGAGTAGGCCTTCTTTTCCTGGAAGGATAAGTATATCTGCTATTACAATGAGAAGTCTGTCAAGAGTTGAAACTCAAAGACGGTAATTGTTCACTAGGTTCACAGTGCGTAGAACACCATGCCAGAATACAAGGGCTGTCAGGACAAGTTCAGAGTTGAGGAAGGCAGCCTGTGACACCTGAGGTGGACTGAGGAACACCACCACACCTATCAAGTACACTCTTTTCTGCCCCTCTGGCCTTTAGTGCCTCTGAAATTCATGGCCTTGAAAACATTCTAAGTATCATTTAAATGAGTGTTTTGTTAATCAACAATTTTCACTTGGGGAAGATACTCTAACACACTTAATAGTCTTTATTTTGTGGCGATAAAAAAAGATTACATGGTATAATAAGAATTCCCTGTGGGAATGTTTTTGTTACCTATTAGGAGTCCCTTTGGAGCACATCTGGGTTTATGCTAATTAAGTGACTTAGAGTGGGGCTCCTGGATAGCCTCAGGATGGGATTGGTCACCAGAAAAAACAAGTGTATCCAGGATTGGAAGTTTCAGTTCCATCCTTGGACCTCAGGGAAGGGGAAAGGGGGGTGGTATGCTGCAGATTAAGCTCTATAGAATTCCTGAATATGGTATATTGATCTTTTAGGCTGGTAAATCCAGGTGGTACACCCCAGTTCCAAAGGGGTAGAAGTACCCACAGTCAGACCCTTCCGGACCTTGCCCTATGTATCTCTTCATCTGGATGTTTTATAGTATCCTCCATAATAAACCAGTAAACACATGCTAAGTGTTTCCCTGAGCTCTGTGGGCAATTCTAACAAATTAATGAACCCCAAATTTACAACCCGTAGGTCAGAAGGAAGGCAGTCTTGTGGTACTGAGCCCTTTACCTTGTGGGAACTGATGTTAATTCAGGTAATGTCAAAGTGAACTGAATTGTAGGACACACGGCTGGTGGTGGCTAAGAACTGGAAAATCGCTTGGTACAGGGGAAAAACTCACATATCTGGTATCAGAATTCTTGAGAAAAGAGTAGTTTCCCCGTGCCCCCCAGAGTTACATTTCAAGGCAGGAAACAGTCACGTACAGCCAGGTAATTTCTATTTCCTTCAAAGTCAAGGTACCTAGAAGTTATTTTTATTTCTCTGATATGAGAGAGCCAGGGAGGGAGAGTGATAGAGGGGAAAGGAGGGAGAAAGAAGGAGATGGGGGAGGGTGGGAGGGAGAGACAGACAGACAGACAGATATAGTTGTCCCACCTATCCATGGTGCATTGGTTGATTCTTGCATTTTCCCTGACTGGGATCAAACCTGAAACCTTAGTGTATCAGGTGGATCTAACCAATTGAGCTACCCAGACAGGGCTACAAATTATTTTAACTAAACAGTAAGCTTTAAAAATACCAAAAGGTAAAAGACAAAAGACAACAACGAAATGAAGTTTACAAACTTCACTAATCTTCAAACATGGGTTATCTGACCCAGCCTCAATATATCTGAAATATACAAGGTTCCCTGCTGACCATAAGTGAATTATTTTTAACATCCACAGACACAACTTAGAGCATATTAACCTTGTCTGTTCTCTGTCACATTCACCACTGCTTTGGTTAGAACAGACTCTGGTTATGACTTTACTACCTAAATACCATAAAGCTTCCAACATATTTCTGGGACTATTTCTTGCTGGTTCAGGAAACATGAGGAAAAAACAACCACTCAAATCTCCCACCTACCATTCACCTGCTTTAGTTTCTTATTCAGAATGCCTGCAACCACCATTCTATTCACAAGGCCTTAGTTCCAGTTTTGGTTAATGCACTCATTTATCCTCATTAAACCAACTGTAAAGAGTATACCAGGAGAAATCATAGATCAGGAAGAAACTCCCACTAACTTTAAGTGGGATTTATATAGCAAAAGAACTGTTTGGTTATTTTACTAGCACACAAACAGAAACATTCAACCAGACTTATCTGAAATGAAATAGGGATGTCCTACCCAACTTAAATTCAAGTTATACATGTAACACCCCTTTCAACTCACACAACTCTATTAATCCACCACTAAGTTTCACTACCTAGTGCTAATGACCGCACGTGAACACAACCTCAGTCTTGTCCTGAAACCCAGATTGCCCCCAATATGCAGATTCATTTTTGCCATCCAGTTTCTCTCGTAAGTCCATGACATTTCTCCTTAAAATATTTTGGCACTGGGCAAAGAAAAAATATTCTCACTGTACACTATGATAATCTGAATCTGACTGTAATACAACTTGGCCATGAAAATATAACCCTGCTATTCCCAAAACAAACAAACAAACAAACAAACAAACAAACAAACAAAACAGGTATGTACTGGGCAACTTCTGAAGCAAACAGTATAAACTTGTTACTCCCTTACTGATACCTAGAGGTGGCCAAGATTTTAAATTTTCATGGGCTCACGGTGCAACCAAAACCTGAATAAAAGCAAAGTAGGACAAGATTATCAACCACTTTATTTGTTTAGATGAAAACTACTCCCCAGCTACTTTAAATAGCTTAATCCTAAAACATCCAAACTAACTCCACCACTTGAAAGAAAAGTTGTAAGAACTTCACTTAATCTTTAATGAACTTTGCTAATCAAAAGGAAAAAGCCTTTAAAAGCTTTAAAGGGGAGCTTAAAAGTTTGAAGTGGCTAGGAACAAATTTAAGAATGAGGTTCCTGAAGCAGGATAAGTGTTATTTATAAGCAGTGTTATTTCTTCCATGTCATTTCATTCAGACAACAGGCAAATTACAGCTGTGAATTCATACATAGTCTACACTTCTTCAGAGACCATAATGTACGTGAATCCTAACATGTAAACATGCTTCTAAATTAAGTAAGAGAACAAATCTATAGGTCATAGCCAACTTTACACAATAGTGCAACAACTTGTTAAAAAACCATACTCAAAACACAACAGAAGACCCTAGTGAAACAAAAGAACCTTGCTAATTCCTGGTAGTGTGTTGTTATGGGTCATGACCTATATTACCCCTCCTGTACAGTATTCTCACATATGGGGAATAATTAATTCATTCTACCATGTGGTGCAGAACTATTTGTGTTCAAATTCCTGTAAGATTATTAACTAGGTCTGAACATTCTATTAAAGTCAAAGAAAAACAAACCTAAACAAGAAAATACATGCTGCTGCTTCAGTTCATATTAGAGTAAGCAAAAGCCCAAACCCCTGAATAGGCCAAACTTTCAGGAGCTTCATTCCAAGCAGAACTGTCAACCGATTTATTAAGAACACAAGACTATAGCAAACCAGTCTTAATTCTGGGCCTTCCGTGGAACTAAGTACATTTACTTCATAAGGTGTAACAATTAAGAGCTTAACAAACCTTACTGCAAATCTATCAAGCAAGGCCAAACCTGGGCTGGAAACCAAAATGTTCAATGCCTCGGCTGAAAACTTTCATAATGGCCTGGAACAAGTCACTCTGCTATTCTAAGAATGTTCAGACCCACAAATATGTAATGTCCCAAACACTTTTTATTTGGTGGCACTTTCTATAAGTAAAAGGTTTCCACGACTGAGAAAGGAACAAAATAATGAAGAAAACCGTAATACCTCTGACACATCTTCCCCCAAGAGTAATTTAAAAGCGTATTTATATATAAAAAGCACAAAAAAATCAGTTTTAAGAGAGCTTACCCTTCCCACAGTGGATGCACCTAATAGTTTTTAATGAAAGTTTACAAACGAAGACTCAAGCCCCCCTAACTTAATTCTGAGTTTCATCAAGCCATCGGGCACTTCTACCCCTAGAAGGTCCAGAGAGGCCAAAAGGAACCCTGTTGCAATTCGTATGAGCAGCCCCATAATCCGGATTTTCCCTGGATATACAGATACAGATTCGTCAACCAAAACCTGCTCTACTCCCTCGCCCCGTACACGTTGGCATTTTCATTATAGGTGGGTCCTGGAATAGCTAAAACCAGGAAGCTCCGGAGTAATTAGAGGATTTAGAGGAAGTCATCTTGGAAGAGTTGCAAGACCCAGAGAAATCGGGGGATGTCAGTAAGAGGTTGTCCCTAATCACCTCTCCTTCCTGCCCCACGCAAACTTCACCCAACCGGGTCCCAGAAGCCCCGGAGGAAGAGGCCATTTTAATGAGGCCTGGCTGAGGAACGTGAAAGGAGAGGAAGGGAGGAAATCAGGGAAGGGCGTTCGGAAAGGAAGGGCGAGCCCTTTCTACCAGCAGCACCCGAGGTGGGTGGCAGCACCTGGACCTCTAAGGGAGAGAAGCTGGACTCGAGTCTAAAAGAGGTACAAAAGTAACAGTGGCTTGCCATAAGAGGAGCGACGGGTCCGAGCCCCGACGCCCGGCCTCTTACCCACAAGCGGGGGAAAGACCCCCTTCTCGGGTCAGTCATGTAGACCCTAGCCCTTGGGTCAGGGACAACTACCCAAAGGTCCAGAAGGCGGGAGTTGGCTAGTGCCTGGTTTTTCTCATCCCGCCATGAGGCGCGGGGGCGGCCATCCTGAGGGGTCCCGGTACCAAGAGGGCACGGGGGGGCTGGACGCAGCGCTCACCCGCGGGCCGCCTCCAAGCTCTTAATCAGCTTCTTGATCTTCCAGATTTCCACGTTCCTGTCCGCAGCGCTGGGGTCGTCCGCCATCTTCTCGCCTCCTCCTCCCTAGAGCGGCCCGGCGGGGCCCGGAGACACCAAGACCACAGAGTTAGCGCCGCCACTGGGGCAGAGCGGCCCCCTTCCTTGCCACCCCCAGAGAGGCCCTCCTTTTTCCGCCCCGCGCGACCCGCCGTGGTGCTTTGTGGCCTTTCCCTCCCTCTGGCTTACCTAAGGGCCCAGTCCTGGGCGGCAGCGGCTGCTCCTCCCCGGCGGCGGCTCCGCGGCGGCGGCGGCTCTGACGTAGGACACCGGCTCCCTCTCTCCAGGCAGCTGCATGTGTTGCAATCCGCTCACATGGGGCCTGTGACATCACTTCCTCCGCCAGGGGGGCTGAGTGGAAGTCGGCGGGCGGAAGGGAGGGGGCCGGTGCGGAAAAAGGAAAGGTCGGCGCGCGCCGCGACTTTCCATTGGCTCTCGGCGCAGTGGCCAACAATGAGCTTGCCGATTGGCCACAGCTGAAACCGCGCTGCCTTGTGAGATAAGGCCGGAGGCGGGGACGTGCCGTCTTTCTTCCGGCCCGGCAAGCCGAGAGGAGGAAGCGAGCGGAATCCTGGGGTTCTCGCGAGGATTTACTCAGAGCCCCGCCAGGCTCGAATCGGGGGTGTTTCTTAAAGGGCGAGGCACGTGGGTCGTCTTCTTTTGCGTCCGCCCTCCATGAATTGAGTGAACTTCTGAGGGTCTGCGACGCGCGGCTGGGCGTTCGGGCCGGGTTGCGAGGTTTGAATGGCTCCTGGGAAGCCTCAAAGAAGCGTCTCGCGGCTTTGCAGCTGACGAAGTGTTCCGGCCTGCGTGCGTCGCAGCTGCCTCAAGTAGTGTTCAGACGTCCGGATTAGGAAATTTCTCCCGGGTGGTCCGGGACCCCGCCACTCGCAGGGGCAAAAGAGGCACGTTCCTTCTCCCCTCAGTGCTAAGATAGGTACACCTTGGACCCGGGACTTTGAGGCGGGGTGGGAGAAGCGAGACAGGGGCTGGCTGAGGTTTGAGACTTGCGCTATCTGATCCCATGAATGGTTGGTCTAATCTGTTCAGAACAGTGGTGAAGAGAGTGTTGAAAGTAAAATGGGCAGCTATATAAGTTAGAACTTTATCTTTTTGAGTAAGGATTTTTAGTTACCTACTTTGTCTCTCTTCACCTTAGTGGGGTTCATTCAAAAATTTGGCCTCAAACTGTGTGCAGACTCGGTTTTCCTGAGGATAGTGAGGCGAACCAGATAACAGTGCCTACCTTCGTGGAACTTTCAGTCTAGTTGGGTTTATAACCTTTTGTGATTTCGGACTTGTATGTGATAAAGTAAGTTACTTCTTCAGATTGTTGTGTGTAAGAGTGTAATGAAAGAGGGCCCAAGTTTGGGATGAGACCCAAAGGATGAGTAGGAGTTTGTAAGGAGATAGCATAACACGTTTGATGAACTACTAAAAAGCCAGTGTGCTGAGCAAATTCAGGCATCAGGACAGTGGTTTGAGGAGGAAGAAGGGGACAGATTGTATAAGGCCTTGAAAACTAGGTTTAAGAGTTTGGCCTCTTAAGAATAATGCACAATTTGCCTTAGCTGACGTGGCTCGGTGGATTGAGTGCTAGCCTGTGATTCCCAGTCAGGGCACTTTGCGTTGGTTGCAGGCCACGTGCCCAGTAGGGGGTACACAACAGGCAACACATACATTGATGTTTCTCTCCCTCTGTTTCTCCTTTCCTTCTCCTCTCTTAAAATAAATAAATAGCCCTGGCTGGTGTAGCTCAGTGGATTGGGCACAGGCCTGTGAAGCAAAGGGTCACTGGTTTGATTCCCAGTCAGGGCACATGCCTGGGTTGCATGCCACGTGCCCAGTAGGGGGCACAAGAGAGCAACCACACATTGATGTTTCTCTCCCACTCTTTCTCCTTCCCGTCCCCACTCTAAAAATAAATAAAAAATATTAAAATAAATAAATAAATAAATAAATGGCAATGTATTTAAAAAAGCATAATGCACAGCTTAACAAAGGATTTAGAGATGGGAAGGTGCCATGGAGATAGTTATGTTTTTAAGGAGAAGGTTTGGCTTAAATTGGAGAGAGCAAAAGTGGAAGCCTAGAGATCCTTTTGGCTGCTGTGGTAAATTACGTGAAAGATCATTGTAGCTTAGAATAGGGTGGTGACAGTATAGATAGAAGTGAGTGATAATGTGGGCTTAGCATGGATGGGACTGGATGATGGGTTAGATGTGGAGGAAGAGAGAGAAGGGTTCTCAAGATACTAATGTAGTTACACTTACTGAGATGGGAAAGATGAGCAAGGTTTGGAAGATGATTGAAAATTTTATCCTGGGCCTTTTTGAGATTGCTTATGAGACATACAAGTGGTGATGTCAATAAGGCAATTGCATTTGTGGGGGCTTTGTGTCCTTTTTGTATGTTAATTGTAATTTTGTCCACACTTTGGAGTTGGGGATGTTGTCCCCACTTCATAGATTGGGAAACTGGAACGAAGAAATATGAAAGGGACTTGCTCACAGTCTCACAGCTAGTGTGTTGTTTCCAGACTCTGTGGTCAGTGCATGTAATCGTGCAGCAGCCTCGTTACCTGTATTTCCAAAAGGAGAGGACACAGACTTCCTGTAGGGCAAGTCTTTTCTCCCCCAGCAAATGCATTTCCAGGATGGAATCTCTTCTTTAGTTTCCATTTTGTAATATTTGGCATGTTTTCACTTATGTAGTATTTGATTGTACTTCTGTGCTCTGTTCACTGTACTTAGTAATGGGCCTTTGTAAGTACTTATAAACACTCCTTACTGACTAGGTGTTTATCATGTCTCTAGCTTTTCCCTGCTTCATTCCCCTGCCCCAATCTCTACTTTCTATAGTAGGTTGCCTTGATCCATTTTTCCTGTTTGTTTTTATGTTTATAGTGTTTCTGGTGTGTGTTTGATGGCTTCACAGACTTTGTAGACCAGCTTATAAGCTTGCATTTCTGTGTGATTCATGCAGAAGCAAACATGGTGAATCCCAGATAGAACTGCTATTTCTCAACCTTTGAGTCCTTCCAACTTGGTGATTACCAAGAAATGCAACTTGTTTCTTAGAATAATAGTAGACTCAGGCAGTTTAACTGTAGCCTCAAAAGTTTACTTGCTCAGTTGCTGCAAATTTACCATCTCCACATTGGTATTGGAAATCAGTATGTTAGAGACAAAGGCTGGCATAGACCCCTAGCAGAAGAGATTTGGGAGGAATAGAACAGGGATGCTATTTCCTTCAGCAAAGATAAACCTTTTTTTTTTTAAACTTTTTTATTGATTATGCCATTACAGTTCTCCCATTGCCCCCTTCATTCCCCTCCACCCTGCCAACCCCCTCCCACCCACACTCCCCCTCTTTAGTTTTTGTCCATGTATCATAAGTTCTTTAGCTTCTACATTTCCCACACTACTCTTGCCCTCTCCCTGTCTATTTTCTCCCCACCGTCTATGCTACTTATTCCC
>PVKM010008793.1:0-38291 GCA_004027735.1 Carollia perspicillata
GGTTAGAATTGATTGTTAAAATGTTAATGTGTTTTATGTAACCCCCCGTGAAAACTACAAATAATATATCTGTACAATTTACACAGAAGAAAATAAGAAAGAAATCAAAGCACATCACTTTTAAAATCTCACCACAAAGGAAGGCAATAGGGGAGGAAGTGATGGACAAAGTGCTGTAGGGCACATAAAAAAGAATTCCCATATTGCCAGTTGTTAGTTGTTCCAGATCAATAATCACTCAAAATGTTAAGCATATTAAATGCTTCAACCGAACAGCGTACATTGGCTGAATGTATTAACCCCTTCCCGCCCCCCAAAATTATCCGACTGCATGGAGCTCACTTTAAATCTAAGCACACACCTAGACAGAAAGTGAAAGGGCAGGGAAGTTCATATATTTTATACAAATAGTAACCTAAAAAGGGATGGCTACACTAATATAAGGCAATACTGACTTTAAAGAACTTACAAGAGGTAAAGAGGGACTACTGTGAGTGTGAAAGAGTCCATTCACTAACAAAACAGTTGTGAATTCCCGTGCATCAGACGTGAGAGTCTTCTCATACGCAGAGCAGACTGACAGACCCGAGGGGAGAGGTGACCGCTGTCTGGAATAACAGTGGGAGGCTTCCCCACGCCCAGCAGTGGACGGAGCCCCCGGACAGAGGGCCACTGGGGAAGGCGAGGGCTCGGACAACACGAGACAGCCACTGAACCGAGGAAACACATGCAGGACATCGGGCCCAGGACAGAGCAGGTATTTCTCACGTGTACCGTGTTTTTCAGGAGAGACTGTGGATTAGACCACAGAAATGTCATAGTATGTTTCAAGTGATTTGATTCATACTGAGGTTTCTGTTCACACTGGAATGAAACTAGAAATCAATAGCAGGAGGAAAATTAGAAAATCCACGGAAATTAACACACGCGAAATAATCATTAGGTCGAAGGAAAGTCTCTAAGGAAACTAGAAAAGATCTTCAGACAAATGAAAACGGAACTGTAATACACCAAAACCACAGGATGTACAAAAGGCAGTCCCTGAGATGGAAAGCTGTAGCTATAAAGTGTTACATTTAAAAAATTTATCAGATGAATAAACTGACTATGTACCTCGAGGAACTAGGAAAAGAACAAATTAAACCCATAACTGACAATAAAGGAAATGAAGATGAAAGCAAAAGAGGTAATAGAAAAACACTAGAGAAAACCAACAACAACAAAAAAAGAGTTGATTCTTTGTAAAGGTTAACAGAATTGACAAACCTGTAGCTAGATTAACCAAGAACAAGAGAGGTAGTTTAGGTAACTAAAATTTAAAACGAAAGAGGGGGCGTTACACCCTGTCACAGGTACAAGAGGATTACAAGGAATACTGCGACAAGTCATGTCCCAGCGAATTGTGTGTCTTAGATGAAATGAATAAAGCCCTAGAAACACATGACTTATTCACAATGAGTCAAAAAGAAATAGAAAATCTGAACAGACCTAAAAGGAGGAAAGAGTTTGAATTAGTGCTAAGAAACCTTTAGCATCTCCCCCCAAAAAGCCTCAGACCAGATGGCCTCACTGGTGCCTTGTCCCAAACGTTTAACCATTAGTAGCTGTCCTCCTCAGACTCTTCTGAAAATTCAAGGAGAAGCATGCATTTCCAAACTCATTGTATGAGGCCAGCATTTTTCTGACACTATAAATTCAGACCAAAGTCCTTTATGAATACGGATGCAAAAACCCTTAACACAATACTGCAGTCCAAATTCGTCATCATGTGAAAGAGATTATAGGCATGACCAAGAGAGAATTATTCCTGGGAAGTGAGGACGGGCCAATGTATGGAATTTATCAACGTAAGACAAAATGCAAGGGAAAACATATGATGCAGAAAAAGCATTTGACAAAATTCAGCATCTTTCACGACAAAAACACTTAGACTAGGAAAAAAAGAAACCACCCCTAACATCAGGAAGAAGATAAGGATCCCATTCTCACCAGTTTTATTCAACATATTATAGTAAGTCTTAATTGGAGGAATTATGTAAGAGAAAAATTTTCTCTTACATATGTAAGAGATGGAACTTTTCCTAGTTCCATCAAATTGAAAAGGAAGAAGTAAAATCTGCTTGCATAGGACATGAAATTAACATACAAAATGCCAAATATCCTACAAAATTCCTGTTGGAACTACTAAATGAATTTAGCAGTGTTACAGAATACAAAGTCAACATCCCCAAAATGAGTTTCTGCACGCTGAACACTGAAAAATACAAAAGAAATTAAAACAATTTGATTTACAATAGCGGCAAAAATGGTAAAATAGAAATAAACTGGAGAAAGAAAAGACATAACCTGAAAACTTCAAATCACCTCCGGTCAGAGAGATGAAAGAGGACAGACAGTTGTTAGTATTTCAGTAATATCTAAAGCAGTCTACAGATTTAATACAGCCCCTGTCAAAATCCCAAAGGTGTTTATTTCAAACGTAGCTAAATCTATACAACAGCTTGTATAGAATCTCAAAGGAACCCAAATACCCAAAACAGTACGGAGAAGGAAAGTTGGAGGTTTCGTGCTTCCTCACTTCAGAACGTAATCACAACACTGTGGTTCTGGAATACACACAGGCATACAGACCGATACAGTAGAACCTCCTGGAAATAAATTCTTGCATATGTGGTCAAATGGCTTTGGACATGGGTGCCAAGACCATTCAGTGGGGAAAAGACAGTCTGCTAAAAAAATTGCAAAAACTACATGTCCACATGCAAAAGAATGAAGTTGAGTGCCACAAGCAAAAATTAATTTCAAAAGGGTCAAAGACCTAAATGTAAGAATTCAAGGTATAAAAATCTAGCAGACAATGTAGGGAAAGGCTCCAGGACATTGAATCTGATGGTGATTTCTTGGACAAGACACCGGGAACACAGTCAACAAAAGGAAAAACAAATCTGACTCCATCAAAATTAAGAAGTTCTGTGCACCAAAGGACACCATCAATAGAATGCAAGGGCAGCCCAGAGAAATGCAGAAACATTTGCAAACCACCTGTCAAAGAGTTAATATTGGGAATGTATGAAGAACTCCCCCAATTCAACGAGATAAAGACACAATTTAAAAAATGAGATTGTCAAAGCCACAAGATACGTCACACCTGCCATCAGGGTTACTGTCTGAGCACCAGAAGACAACACGTCGCCAGGGTGTGGAGAAACGGAAAGACCTCGCGTGCTGTCGGGGGGGTGTCGGGTGGTTTAGCCAGCACAGAAAGCAGCTCGCCGGGCCTCAAAAACGGGAAAATGGGACGATCACATCGAATAGCAACTTCACATCTGGCTCTGCCTCTGAAAGAGCGGAAGGCACGCTCTCCAAGACGCCTCTGTGCACACCTGGACGCAGCCACCTTGTTCGAGAGAGACCAGCTGGAGCGACCCAGTGTCAGTGCGCAGACTGCTGTGCACAAACGGTGATGCACACACTTATCACTCAGTCTGAAAAGGAAGACAGTTCAGACATGCTACAGTGTGTACGCACCCTTGAGTGTATCATGCTGAGTGAAGCAAGCATGTCACAAAACTATTGTATGGTTTCTTTGATGAGAGACACGAAAGAGTCACATTTGGAAACAAAACAGGGTGGCAAGTTGCCCGGGGCTGGGGTGGAATCGCGGGGGTGCAGCTCGAGTGTCTTCTACGCTGTGAGGTCCTCTCTATACTAAGCACGCACAAGGTTGTCCCTAATAAGTGGTTATAGGGGGCTAGTTGTCTCTAGTTCACGTGGTGTCTTGGATGCCTGTTTCTCTCTAAAATTTGATTTAAAAAGATAGATTTTATTCCGTTTAGCTGAGAACCAAGCTCAACCCATGTAATTGGCTACCCAAGCACAATTCAATGCCGTGTTGCTTAAGACTCAAGTATATTGATTGCAGAAAGCATTTTTCTTCCGGTTTTTGATCATTGTTTTTGATCAGTGTCCTTAACTGACACTTAGGTCCATTGTCCATTCTTTGCATAATCCTGCCTAAGAAGCCGTATGTATCCTTAGTTCCTAGGGTTGTTTCTAGTCATGTTATTGAAGAAAATGGCCATTAACATTTTAGGGAAACTTCACAGATGTATACCAGTGATATTTTGAGTACAATTCCTAGGATTTGCAAATGATAGATCTGTTTTCACATTATGGGAAAAATATCTCATATATTGCACTAACCTCACAATTTTAGGAATTTATGATCAATTTTTACTCAAGTAAAATATTTTATGTGTAATTAAAAAATTTTTGTCTTTCTAAATTCTGTAGAGATATTTGCTGATGTATGAACAGTCACTTGAAATATTGCAAATATGATTGTTAAATGACATTAAGGATCTCATTACAACTTTTAGGTAATGATTGAAATCCTTTAGGTACCTGAATTATTTGGGTTGTCATTATGTCAAGAGATTATATAATGATGACTTGAAACATAAACGATCCTTCAGAAATGACGTCTTGAATCAGTGTTTTCATGTGGATCAGCAAAAAGGAAAAGGGGACACCTGACTGATTAGCTGTGTCAGTTTACGCAGCATCGAGGGTCGGCGTCCGCCCGCTGAGGCAGTCAGGCTGTTTTCACAGAGGAACTAACGTGACGTGAAGAAGGCCAGAGTAGCTTTGAGTGTCTGTCATATAACGTGGTTCAGGGTTTTACTTTCAGTGCATGAGATTCTGTCTTGTCCTCTCCGTGCTTTCGAAAATGGGGCGAGAAGGAAAACCTTCCGGGTGATACCTCGTGAGTGTAAGGTCCCGCAAAGGCAGCTGGCAGCCCGGGGAGCAGGCGGAGGCAGGGTTTACAGATGCACGGGTGGACCTGGGCAGAGTGACAGTAAGTGAAACAAGTTCAGAGAAAGACAAACCCTATGTCCTTTCACCGAGGTGTGGAATTGGAAAGATCCGAACAAGTGAACAAACACGACAGACTCAGATAGAGAAAACAGACAGTTACTTGGAGAGAGGGTTGGGCAGAAAGGTGAAGGGACTAAGAGGGACAGACTGACAATTACAGCATAAATAAGTCACAGATGTGGAGGGCTGCCCCGGGAACACAGCCAGTAGTAGCAGTGGAGTGAGGGTGCGGCGTCAGGTGGGGACCAGACTTTTCCCCGGACTGGTTCACAAGGTGTGTGGACGTCAGCTCACCATCCTGTGCACCTGACACCATTACACCAGTGTATGCCAGCTGTACCGAAAAGAGCTTTACGTTCCAAGAAAAGGAAAACTGAACGACAGTGTGATTTCCTCTTTTGTCATGATGGAGTGATGGGGATCGATTTGTCGGAACCATGGGAAGGTTTCCCATGGCCTTAGCAGGCCAGTGAGGACCCCAGTCCCTGAGAGCGTGGCCGTGACTGACTGGGCCTCCGTTCTTTCCCTGCATTTTCCCAGGGGCTCATTCTGGATGGCTGGGACAGAAGGGATTTCCTGTAAAACGCAGCAGTCGTGCCAAGTGGAGGAGATGGTGGTTCGGGTTAGGGAAGCACAGAGGAGGGAGCTGCCCCGTGAAACAGCACCAAGGGCCTTTGCATCTCCTCTGACCGCTAGACGCACGTGTACAGGAGGAAATTCCGTCAGGCCCCGCAGTGCGACCCGGAAGCTTTGAAGTGAGCACTGTCCATGCTTGTGGGGGAGCGAACGTGACTCTAACAGCCCAGCCAGGGTAGCAAAGCCTCTAGGGCTGCCCGGAGCAGCGAATGGGGAGCCCGGAGGGAGCGCTCTAGCAGCAGAGCTCTGCTCCCTCTAGAGTGAAGGCTACGCTAGTCCAGGTGCGTTCTTACCGAAATATTTAAAACAAGCCTCAGGAGGATCAGATTGACCCGCCGTTACCTTAACTGTCAGAAAAACGCCCAACACATTTTAAATGCAGACAGTTAACAATATAACAATCACAGTTCCCAGCATCCAAATAAAGTTATGAGACATGACATGAAACACTAAAATACAACAGAACCAGAAGGAAAATCAGTTGATAAAAGTGACAGATGATGGATTTAAAAGACAAGGATTATTAGCTTTTGTAAAGATGTGTAGGCATTTAAATGTAAACAAGACAAAGTGGAGAGAAATGATCAGTGTAAAAAAGGAAGTGGAAATCTGAGAGAAAAAGTTTTAATGAAAAAAATTAGTGCGATAGATTTTACATGGGTTAAGACAGTAAGAGTGAACCAGAGATTTAGAATAGTATCCTTCTAAACTGAAGCAGAAAGAAAAAAGACTATAAATAAAAAGAAGCATGGAGGTGGGCAGAGAGGGGGAATGGGGCACCTGCAATAGTGTCGACAGTAAAGCTGAAGGAGAAGGGGGGGGGCACCGAGCTGCAGGAACCTCCCAGACAGACCGAGCAGTTTGCATGGAATTGGAGTCCAAAAAGAAGGAAGTTAAGACAGTCTATGTATCTGAAGAAGTAATTTGAAAACTAAATCCTAAGATCCAAGAAACTCCCTAACCACGAGCAGGACCAACACGAAAGCAAATCCTGACCGGCGCGCTTGGCTGGCCGGGCGTCTTCCTGCAGAGCGGAGCCGGGCAGGTGCCGGGCCTGCGGGCCAGCTCCCTGCTCTGGGGCGCGAGAGGCGGCCTCTCCGGGTTCCTCTCGCACATCCGCATTTCTTCTCGCCCTGCCCTCCTCCTCTCTAAAAACTAGTAACTGCCGGCCAAGATGGAGGCGCAGGTAGACACACTGTGCCTCCTCGCACAACCAAAATAAGGACAATAACAATTTAGAAACAAACACAACCAGAACTGCCAGAAAATTGAACTGTATGGGAGTCCGACAACCAAGGAGTTAAAGAAGAAACACTCACCCAGACCCACAGGAGGGGCGGAGACGGGCGGCCTGGCGGAGAGAGGTCACGGCAAAGCAGCAGCGGTGGATCCAGCCAGGCGGCAGATCGTGGAGGGCACCGCAAACAAGGTGGCTGGCAGACCCGGAGGTCCACATTCGCGCGCAGATAAACCAGGTGAAACTGGAGAGCAAGACAGCGCAACCCAGGATCCCAGCGTGGGGAAATAAAGCCTCAAAACACCGATTGAAAACACCTGTGGGGGGGGGGATTGAGGCGCCAGGAGAGACTCCCGGCCTCACAGCAGAGTTCATTAGAGAGATCTACAGGGTCCCAGGACGTGCACAAACCCACCCACCTGAGAGCCAGCATCAGAAGGGCCCACTTTGCTTGTGGGAAGCATCAGCAGGGACTGAAATCTGAAAGAGAGCCGAGCAAGCACCGTTGTTCCCTCTCTGACCCCACCCCCACATATAGCGTCACAACCCAGCGACTGGGTTGTCCCACCCCTGGTGGACGCCCAAGGCTCCGCCCCTCAATGTAACTGACGCGTCAAGACAAAAATAGTCCAAACGAAAGACCAGATCAAAACTTAAGAAAAAATACAACTAAGTGAGAAAGAGATAGCCAACCTATCAGACGCATAGTTCAAAACACTGGTAATCAGGATGGTCACCGAATTGGTTGAATATGGTTACAAATTAGATGATAAAATGAAGGCTACAATGGGCGAGTTAAAGGAAAATGTACAGGGAACCAACAGTGACGGGAAGGAAATTGCGACTCAGATCAACAGTGTGGACCAGAAAGAAGAAATAAACAGAATGAAGAAAGAAGAATTGAAAAAAAAATGAGGAGAGGCTTAGGAACCTCCAGGACATCTTTAAACGTTCCAACATTCGAATCACAGGGGTACCAGAAGGAGAGGAGGAAGAGCAAGAAATTGAAAACTTACTTGAACAAATAACAAAGGAGAACTTTCCCAGTCTGGCAAAGGAAATAGACTTCCAGGAAGTCCAGGAAGCTCAGAGAGTCCCAAAGAAGTTGGACCCAAGGAGGAACACACCAAGGCACATCATAATTACATTAGCCAAGATTAAAATGAAGGAGAGAATCGTAGAAGCATCAAGAGATAAGGAGAGAGTTACCTACAAAGGAGTTCCCATCAGACTGTCAGCTGATTTCTCAAAAGAGACCTTACAGGCAAGAAGGGGTTGGAAAGAAGTATTCCAAGTCATGAAAAGCAAGGACCTACATCTAAGATTGCTCTATCCAGCAAAGCTTTTATTTAGAATGGAAGGGCAGATAAAGCCAAGTTAAAGGAGTTCATCATCACCCAGCCCTTATTATATGAAATGTTGAAGGGCTTTATCTAAGAAAAAGAAGGTAAAAAACACATGCAGTAAAATGACAGCCAAGTCACAGTTGTTAACAGCCACACCTAAAACAAAAATAAACTAAGCAGATAACTAGAACAGGAACAGACCCACAGAAATGGAGATCGCATGGAGGGTTAGCAACAGGGTTGTGGCAGGAGGAGAGGGGGGAAGAGGTAGAATAAGTAGCATGGATGGTAGGTAGAAAATAGGGGGAGAGTAAGAATGGTATGGGAAATGTACAAGCTAAAGAACTTACAAGTATGACACATGGACATGAACTAAAGGTGGGGAATGTGGGTGGGAAAGGGTGTACAGGGTGGAGGGGAGTGAAGGGGGGGAATGGGACAACCGTAATAGCATAGTCAATAAAATTTTAAAAAAACAGAAGTAAGCTATAGGACTTCATAATTAAACTGTTCTAAGTAAGCACTACAGAGAAAATCTCAAAAAAGCCATCCTCAACAATAAGGAAAGCAACAACCGATTTAATAGTGAACTGAGCCAATACTGCCCTGGCGATGGCAGCAGGGTATCAAATAAGCCCAGAGCAAGATGGGCAACTCTGAGAGCCAGTAGGTTAATGCAAATGAAATCCACAGTGACTCAGTGCTACAAACCTACGAGAATGGAAAAAGTAAAACCGCCTCTGATACCCAGTGCCAGTGAGAACACAGAGCAGTGGGCAAATCGGCGGTCACTGGAAAAAGGGGCTTGGAAGTTTCTTCTTAAGTTAAACATCCACTAATGTGTGAACCAGGAATCTCATTCCTCCCTATTTCCCATAGAGAAATGAAGACTAATATTTACAGAAAAGCCTGTGCGTGAATGCTCATAGCAGTTGTATCTGTTAGAGCTCAAGCGGGAAAAACTCAAATGTCCTTCGGTGAGTAAAAGGCAAAAAGAGACTGTGGCACATTCGAGCAGTGGAATATGACTGGGCCGACAAATGGAACCAGTTATCAATAAACCTTACTGCTGGCTGCATCTTCCAGACGTCCCTGTGAGTGAGGACGCTCACCTCAGAGGGCTGTGCGTTTCATGTTTCCGTTTCTTTGGGCGTTCCCAAAGTCGAAACCAGGGGGTTGGACGTCGGGTGAGTGCTGGCCACGTTCTGGCTGCAGGGCAGGCGTCTCGGCGAAGGACCAGACAGACGGCGTCTTAGGACCCAGGAGCATCCCGCATCCTCACCGTTGTGACCCATGACTCAGCACATGCGTTGACACTAATAGGAATGGACATGCAACGTAAACACGTCAGTTTTAACATACGACTAAAAGTTAACTTTTAAAGAGCTGTCAGAGGGAAAGGATCACCAACTTTTAGTCAGAAATGATGCAAACGAGAAGATAATGGAACATCTTGAAAAGGCTGCTACAAAAGACTTTCAAATGCAATTCTCACTCCACTGAAAATGCTCTTCAAAGCCGAAGGGGAAATAAAGACCTTTCCAGACAACAAGAGACGATGAAGCCCATCCCCAGCACATCTGGACCAGAGGAGCTGTCAGGAGAAATTTCCCAGGCAGAGGGTTAATGACACCAGACGGAGCCATGGACACATACAAAGGAGACTGCAAGAAATGTGTGGATCCGTATGAAATGCTGTTTTCTCACTTTTTATCTGACTCAGAAACAGCATTTGTTAGACTTCAACACCCATTTGTGGTAAAGCCTCCAAGAAAAATGGTCGTAAAGGGAGCAACTTCACCTAAAATTGGTATCAATAAAAACAAACAACAATTATGTGTCCTACTTAATAGTGAAAAACCAAATGAGATTGGGGAGAAGGATTTTTCCTCTCATAACATTTTCCTGGAGGGTCTCAGTGGTAAGGTAAGGCAAGGAATAAAAATAATAGACATACAGATTAGAAAGAAGGAAGGCAAACCGTTTCCAGTTGCAGATGAAATTATCACGTACAGTAGACAGTTCAGAATGCAAAACACTACAGCTTTTCACAGTGTTTCGTAGTTAAGCGTTGACCCAGCAATTCCTCTGGAGCTGATATTCAAGGGAAATGCAAACACATCTACTGAAAGACACAAGAAACTTCCAGCAGCGTTCATGGTGACCACAAACTGGAGTCAACTACTGTATTCGTCAAAAACCAATAAGCTTGGTTTGTATATCCAAACCAAATGTGCTTGTATATCCATATGATAAATTACTGCTCAGAATTAAAAACTATAAACAAATAAGTAGTGTGCATGGATTTCAGAAACACTGTGTAAGAGGAGCCCGACCCAGGGAAGTTCCTGTCTGATTTCCCTGTCGTGAAACGCTGGAACAGGAGAAATCTTTATTTTACAGTGTGGAAGGCAGGGCTGCAGTCACCTACAGCCGAGAGTGCAGAAAGAATCGACGCGAACAGACACACAGGGAAGCTTTCTGGAGGGCAGGTTGTCTTCGTGGCCACATGGGTGTGTAAATTTGTGCTTATCCAGGTGCACGTTCAAAATGGACACTGCTACCAAACATGGTAAATGCACATTTGGTATCAGACTTCGTTATCAAACGTGGTAGGTGCACATTCTTCCTGCACGGAAGCAGTGAGTATTAGTCGTCAGGAGGAGGACTGTCTCTTCACTCACCGAACTTCCTGTTCTACTGCATGCTCGTTGGCCGGCTGAGCTGGCACCGTGTGCCAACCACGCAGTACAAAACGGAGTGCTGACGAGAAGCTCGAGACGCCCTCTCTGCTGGAAGAGTTCACTTAGGAAATACATCCAGAGGAGGCATTCCATCTCCTAGTCTCCCAGGAGGGAAATCAGAGGCTTGGCGTCCGGGAGTGCATCTTACTCACAGAGGGAGAAACCCGAAATAACAACAAACACCCAGAGAAGCCCGTGCGTGGCCATCTAAAATTCGTAGGTGTGTGTCTGAACTCTCTGCTGCAGGAGTAGCAAGTGTGAGGAACTTGTCGCTAAATTGATTCCTTACTAAGACACAGATCAGCTTTGATACACGGTTGCATAATATTTTTGTTTCACAAAATACTATAGTACCTGTATCTTAATTCCATGATAGTATAATTATAAAAGGAAACAACTTTCTCTTTTTTTCTAGTAAAGTATCCATATAGCATTTTCATGCAGAAGAGAAAGGGCCCGTGTTTAGCATTACGACCAGGCAGCTGGTAGGAGCTTGGCTTGCGTTGGCAGATCAGGATGTGTGGATGCTCTGAACATAGTCAGTAGCGTGAAGGCGGCGTCGGAGTAGTTCATGGTGCACACGACACTGAGTGTCAAGTCCATTGTGGGAGGCAGCGAGTGTGCAGTGTGTGTGGTTTTGATGGACACAGGGAAGGAGTTGTACATGGTGAAAAGTCGCCTGCAGGCTGAGGTAGATGTGATGTCTGCACGTACAGTGAAGTACATAGAATCTTCCAGATACCAGGCTGAAATCAGTATAGGCTCTCACCATTTTACCTTCTGCGGAACGTATGCACATTAGAGAAACATAAACAATGCCGAAAGAAAAGCTAAACTGGAAAATGTGAAGAGGAGATGTATTAGCGAGCAGTTCCACTACAGTGGTTACACCGTCCAGCCGCTTTCTGTTCTCACGACCTGACGTCATTATACAGTGCGACAGTTTAGCGTGTGCCCCAGTTCATCTGGTGGCCGAGGGCTCCCTGTGTCTCTGTTACTGCAGAAAAACCCGTACTTTGATTGATTGACTTCTAACTTTTTCAGTAGAAAATGCTGTAATTATTTAAAATTTTATCATATTGAATTAAATACTTTTTTAAAAACTCAGGAATATATTTACTTTTTACTTCCATTTTAACAGATTCATGGAAAGCAAGTACTTCCAACAGTCATGATGGAGCTTTGGCCCCGGTGACAGGGATGCGAGGCGGGCAGGAGGGGCCCCCACGTAAAACTCAGCTAGGTGGGGGCCATTCCCTACATGAGAACAGGCTATTGTTGTAAGTTAGAAGCAGCAGCTTCTGGCCCTGGGGCCGAGAAGGCAGGGGCAGAGGGCTTGCCCCAGGTAGATGCCCTGGCGTGCCAGTTCGTAGGGCGGTCCAGGTAACGAGCAGGAGCAGGTGTAGGGATTACTTACGCAGTCCTTGAACTTGCTTTAACTGCAGAGTCAACAAACGTGCAGCCTGACGTGCATTTCAGTGACTCTTTGTCGAGAGAGCAGAGAGATTAGGATGTCCCTTTGGTAATTTGTATGTTTGCACAGTATAGCCACAATGCAGTGAAATCAGTGTGTTCCTAATCCGTGAGAACATGAGGGATTCAGAAAACTTCTCGTAACTGAATTCATTTTTGACGATCATGAAATGCTTTCAGTCTACCTACATTTGCTCTCCAACTCCTTTAGAACCTTACGTCAGACACTTCTTCTGAGAGGGCTTACCCAGTGCCCTAGACCAGCGATTCCCGCCCGGCGCACCGTGGCCCTCCGGGGCGCCACGGGAGCCTTGCACACATGCGGCGGGTAGCTGACTGGAGTCGGGCACTGGCCCCTCTCCCTTAGGTGGCAAACAGACAAATGACAACGGCCAGCACGAGTAGCCATCTGGTGGAAATGAATCCAAACGATACATATTTTTTTGTCTGATCACCAAAAAGGTTTTTTGGGTGTGCCACAGAATTTTATTAATTAGTTTGTGCATGCCGTGAGATGAAAAAGGTTGAAAATCACTGTGCTAGACTGAGTTTCCTTTGTTACACCTCTCATGGCACGATGTACTTTTTTTTTGTGCATGTGTCAACTTCGTCATTGGTCACCCCTTCTGTATGTCTGTCTGTCTGTCATGTCTGTCACGGGCCCTACATTAAGCTGCACGAGGGATCCAGGGCCTGCCAGTGTATCTGACATAAAATGTGTGTCCTCAAAACATTCGCAGGGGGTAAGTGGATAGGAGAACAAGTGAACGTGTTTTCTGTAGACACATATATTCCGGTAACTGCCTTAAAGATAGAAGAGGAGGACAGAGTTTATTTAACGTGAAACAGGCAAAGCAAGAATCCCTTGATTTCCTTATTCTAACGTCTTCTGAACGTTTTACAAGTGGCGCTGAGAGTAGCAGGTTTTTAATGTTGCCATGAAATGATGTTTCACTTTGTTTCTGTTCTAAGAAGTGATGTATATCCTGATATTCTTTCATTCCCAGTTGTCTTCCTAAAATACAGTTGTGTAAAGTAACAGCACACAGCCTGGACGTCACATTGGCCAAGTTCAAACGCAGCAGAGCCTCCAGGGCCTCGCGTGACTGCTGCCGAGACCCGTGGGAGGACATGCTCCCGGGGCGAAGACGGACTCTGGCCACCCCTGGGGGATTGTGAATGGGGGCGGGGGGGCAGTCAACGCACTGTTTAGAAACAGTCTGTCAGTCGCATGCCGCAGGCTTCAGTAGGGCAGTCTGGAGGCGGAAGGAACAAGTACAGTTTTAGTGTACTTGTGATGTAGTGTTTCTTAAAGGTCTAGCATGAACGAGAGAGTTTTACGAGGACGGTTGAAAGGCAGTTTTAAGTCACAGAATATGGAAGCATAGAGAAGCCACTGCTTCGCTTTCTCCACCAAAGCCTATTTTTTCACTTTGAATTTGACATGCACCCACCAGCCCTGGGCTGGTCATTCCCTGGGCTGCACGTGGTCATTCCCGCGACCAGTCACCGGCCTTCCCTGGGCCCATCGTCACACTGCAACACTTGAGGGATCCAAGTCACAGTCCTGTGAACTCACAGGGCCGACTGTGTCAACACTTCCGATTTCACCCGATCACCAAATACTGCCTGTTGGCCTACGCACTTCCCATTCTTGGTTTCAAGTAAAGAATGAAGCAGAAATCTGATGCTTAAGTAACTGACCCAGACCACGTGCCACTCCATGTCGCTTCCTTTCCGCTGTGGAAGTGGGCCTTTGGTCCCAGTTCAGGTGGGGCGCCCCGAAGGAAGGATTTGGAGCCGTGGGAGCTGGAGCCGGAAAGAAGCGCCCGTGCCCTTTAGTGTAGGAGTCGGTGCCATTTTTCCATAAGGGGCCAAAAAATAAACAACCTTTTGGCATCTCTGGACCACACATTAAATACACAAACACTAACGGAAACTGAGGAGCAAAAAAAAGGCTTTAAGTAAATTTATGTTTGTGTGTTGGGCCGCATTCATAGCCACCTCAGACCACATGCGGCCTGATGGGCCACAGGTTAGACACCCTGCGAGGCTTTGGGCCACACGGTCTCCGCCTCACTTCTCCCCGCGCCAGTGCAGCGAGGAAGTAGCCACAGACAGTCCGCAACTGGCTGCGCCGGGCTGCGCTCCAGCAGGGCGTCAGTTCTGAACTTTGTGCTGTTAGGACTGTGCAAACTTTGTGTCGTGGGATATTTCCCTTTTCTAAAGCATTTCGAAGTATAGAAACCGGTCTTACAAAAGAGGAGGTGGCCCAGCTGCAGTGACATCAGCCCTCGGATTGTGAGTCCCAGGTGGTTCCATGTGACCCGTGAAGGACACGGGGCAGTGGACAGATCTAAATTGTTGCCCCCATTGCTCTTTAGAGAGAGAGGAAGAGAGAGAAGCATCGGTGTGAGAGAAGTATTGATCGGTTCTCCTCCCCGTTTGTGCTCAGACCAGGGCACAGACCCTCAACTCTTAGGTTAGGGGTTGACGCTCCAACCCCCGACCCTCACTGAGCAGGCGGGACAGTGTTTTTGGTGGCCTTCCATGGCCTAGCGTAGTGTAGACCAGAGTACAGGGCTAGTGAGAGGGAGTGCTGGTGTGAAACATTTGTTTCACTTACATATACCGGATCACGATGGAAAACGTATTGGTTTAGGATGTAATAAAAAAATTTCACAATCGTTAACCTTCTGTTTACCGAGCAAAGATTTTTAGTACCAAGAAAGGTGAGCACCAGTCAGCTCAAGTTTACACATCAGGGCAGTTTGGACCTCCCGCCAGGTCTGGTCATTTTTAGTCCAGGACTCCTTGACTTCATTAAAAACTCAATCCAGATTAAGGAATTCCGTAATGCTGATAAAATCACCCAGTTCTGAGACCACGGGGTAAAAAAACCCGAAGACTGAGAAGTCTGAAAAGAGGTGTAGGAGCTGGCTGGTCTGTTCGGACCACGCGGAGGATGAGCCGAGTCCAGCGACACAGTGACACAGCGACACAGCTTTGGAGGATTCAGAACGCTCCCAGGCACGCGCGCTCCTGGCCCTGGGTCCCGGCTGCCCAGACATGCTGGCCCCCGTCTCCAGTTTCAGAGACTGGGGTCAGGTCCAGGGCATGTCACCCTTGACCATCAGTCTCCAGTCCGTCTTTCTCAGGTATCAAAACACCGTTTCCCACATTACAGATGCCCCTTAATTAGGCGGAGTCGCCCCAGCTTAGGTGGACTCCGGGTCACAGGGAAACGAGCCCTTTCGCAGTCACTCTGTCCCTAGAAACCTTCTCATCTGCCAAGTAAGCATCTCTGGTTTCCTGTAATTATTTCCCAGAACTCCCTTCCCCCTTGTGCTGTCCCCACAGTTTTCCTGCCGACGGGCTGCACGGCATACGCCCTTCAGAAAGTGTAGGACTTCCGTAAACAGCTGGTTCCGGACCCATCACTGCAGAGCACAGCGGGCCGCGTTAGTCCTCACTGCTTCCACTGTGCAACAGCGCAAACCAAGTTTGTGTGCGTTTTCTTGTGCCTGCTAGCATTTTGGTCAACTGACAGTATTTTTTTTTGTTTCAGCTGTTCTTAAGCCAGCAGGTTGTCTGAGCTGTTGCCTCTGTGGACTTGCCCCTGAGAACCAAGCATTCCGCCCCGTGTCTTTAAAGTCACATTCCTGGGCAGCTGCTTTGTTCTCACCGCCTTGGTTTGCATGCGCATCGCCCCGCCACCTGGAATCAGTGCTGTGAATCTGCGTGTGCTTGTGTCCAGAGCTCAGTGGGTCGCATGTAAAACGAAGTCCGTCGTGCAGAACAGGGTCCAGGGGCTACAGTGCAGACCGGTGACGGCGGGTTTTGCTGTTAGAGGATTGTTTTCTTTTCTGTGCGGAAACCCGACCGGTGCTCATGACATACATGTAATTATCCATGCCTAAAACACTGCTCAGTGGGGTCGTTCTGATCACACTGAGTCCAGAGATTAGGTGTATTCTTTTAACTTTAGTTAATTAGAAAGGGTCGTATGTGTGATTTCCACTGCTATACATTGCAATATTTACACTAGAAAATATTCTTACGTTATAAGTGTTTTGTTTTTGTATTTGTTTTGATATAGAGTGTTCTTTATATCAGGTTAAACAGATTCTGTTTTACAAATTGAATAATGCTCTTCGTGGTGGCTGAACTTGGAGCGATCCCTTAAGTCATTTCCCAAGAAATTAGTAACTGTCCATTACTTCAAGTTAAATACTTCCTGTTGTTACTTCTAGTCCCCCATTTGTTATCATCCTAGTACAGATTACTTTATTAACATTGCTTTTTTCCCTTTGTTTACTGAAATTATTGGGGTGACATTGGTTAATAAAATTATATGGGACAGGTTTCGGGTGTACGGTTCTGTGACACGTCATCTCTACAGTGTCTTGTGCGCTCACCGCCCCAAGTCAGGTCTCCTCCCATCACCATCTGTCCCCCCTGACCCTCTTCTGCCTCCCCCACGCCCTTTCCCTCTGGCCACCACCGTAGTGTGGTCTGTGTCTGGGAGTTTTTGTTCATTTAATCTCTTCACCTGTTTCCCTCAGGCCTGCAGCCCCTCCCCTCTGACAGGCGTCAGTCTGCTCTCTGTGTCTGTGAGTCTGTTTCTGTTTTGTTTGTTAGTTTATTTCATCAGACTCCACACATGATTGAAATCATACACTGTTTGTCTTTCTCTGACTGGCTTTTTTCACTTAGCATGATACTCCCCAGGTCCACCACCCATGTTGTCACAAAGGGTAAGATTTCCTTCCTTTTCATGGCTGAGTAGTATCCCATTGTGTAAGTGTGCCACAGCTTTTTACTGATGGGCACTTGGGTTGCTTCCAGATCTTGGCTACTGCGAATAATGCTGCTATGAATGTAGGGGTGCATATATTCTTTCTAAGTAGTGTTTCGGGTTACTTTGGATGTATTCCCAGAAGTGGAACCACTGGGTCACAAGACAATCCTTTTTTAAAATTTGTTGAGGAACTTCCACGCTATTTTCCACAGTGGCTGCGCCAGTCTGCATTCCCACTACTAGTGCATGAGCGTGCCCTTTTCCCCACATCCTCACTAGCACCTGGCACTTGTGGATTTGTTGATGACAGCCCTTCTGACGGGTTTGGGGTGGTACCTCACTGCGGCTCTAATTCGTGTTTTTCTGATGTAGTGATGCTGAGCATTTTTTATATGTATAGTGGCCATCTGTATGTCCTCTTTGGAAAAGTGTCTAGTCAGGTCCTTTGCTCATTTTTAATTGTATTTTTTATGTTGAATCATATAAGTTCTTTATAAACTTTTATATTAACCCATGATCAGATGCATCATTGGTGAATGTCTTCTCCTATTCAGTAAGTTTTCTTTCATTTTGTTTATGGTTTCCTTTGTTGTGCTAAAGCTTTTTACTTTGATATAGCGCCTTTTTTTTTTTTTTTGCTTGAAGAGATATATCAGAAAAAAATACTGCTCTGAGAAATGTCTTGAGATTTTACTACCAATGTTTTTTAAGGACTTATATGGTTTTGATTGTGATGTTTAGGTCTTTATTTCATTTTGAGTTTATTCTTATGTATGGTGTAAGAAAGTGGTCTAGCTTCATTTTTTTTGCACGTATCTATCCAGTTTTCCCAACTCCATTTATTCAATAGCCCATCTTTACCCCACTGTTATGTTTTTGAAGGCGTGGGTTTATTTCTGGGCTCTCTATTCTGTTCCATTAAAATACATGTCTGTTTTTGTGCCAGTACCATGCTGTTTTGATTACTATGGCCTTGTAGTATAGTTCGATATCAGGTAGCATGATTCCTCCAACTTTTTTCTTCTTTCTCAAGATTGCTGTGGCTGTTTAGGGTCTTTCGAGGTTCCCTGTATATTTTTGGAGTATTTGTTCTAGTTCTGTGAAGTACGCCATTGGTATTTTGATAGGAATTGTGTTAAATCTACAGATTGCTTTGTGTAGCGTGGACATTTTAATGTTAATTCTTCCTATCCATGAACATGGTATATGCTTCCACTTATTTGTATCTTCTTTAATTTCTTTCTTCTGTGTCTTACAATTTTCTGAGTATAGGTCTTTTACAGCCTAACTTAAATTTATTATTTTTGGAAGCAATTATGAATGGAACTGTTTTTTTAATTTTATTTTCTGATAGTTCATTATCAGTGTATAAAAATACAACTAATTTGGATATTTATCTTGCATCCTGCTACTTTACTGAATTCATTTATCAGAGTTAGCAGTTTTTTTGGTGGAATCTTTAAGGTTCCCTCTACACAGCATCATGTCACCTGCAGATAATGACAGTGTACCCCTTCCTTTCCCATCTGCATGCCTGTCATTTCTTCTTCTTGTCTGACTGCTGTGGCTCAGACTCCCAGTGCTGGGTTGGACAAGAGCGGGGAGAGCAGACATGCCTGTCTTGTTTCCAGTCTTAAGGTAAATGGTTGTAGTTTTTGCCATTGAGTGCGATGCTGACCGTGAGTTTGTCATATGTGGCTTTTATTACATTGAGGTGCATTCCCTCTGTGCCCACTTTGCTGAGAGTTTTTATCCTAAGTGGGTGCTGGAGTTTATCAAATGCTTTTTCTGCCTCTGTTGATTAGAACAAATGATTTCAATCTTTCATTTTGTTTATGTGATGTTTCACATTTATTGATTTGCAAATATTATGCCAGCCTTGCACCTCCAGAATATGTCTCACTTGATCATGTTGTATGACACCTTTAATGTATTGCTGGATCGGGTTTGCTAATATTTTGCTGAGGATTTTAGCATCTGAGTTCATCAGGGATATTGGCCTATAATTTTCTTTCTCTGTAGTGTCTTTATCTGGTGTTAGAATTAGGATAATGCTGGCTGCATAAAATGAGCTTGGGAATCTCCCCTTCATTTGAATTTTTCGGAATGGTTTGAGAAGGTAGGCGCGTGTTCTGTGTGTGTTTGTTTCTTTCTTTATAATTTTTTTAATGCCTCACCTAGGGACATGTTCCTTACTGATTTTATAGAGAGGGGGGAGAGAGAAACAACGATGTAAGAGACATCAGTCAGTTGCCTCCTGTATAAGCCTGACTTGGGATTGAACCCACAACCTATCGGTATCCGGGATGCTGCTCCAACCAACCGAGCCACACTGGCCAGCGCTGTGTAGTTAATCTTTTCAAACTAGTTTTGAACATAGGTTTTACATTCAAACCTTCTAGGACTATTCTAGTAGAAATACGTGGTTCAAAATGAATATTTGAGTGGACGTATTTGTGTCAGAATGAAGAATGTTGAACCCTTCGTGACAACATGGACGGAACTGGAGAGCATGATGCTGAGTGAAACAAGCCAGGTGGTGAGGGACAAATACCGTACGATCTCACCTTTAACTGGAACATAATCAACAAAAGAAAAAAGCAAACACAATGTAACCGGAGTCATTGAAATTAAGGGCAATCTAACAATAGCCACAGAGGAGGGGGAGGGGAGAGTGGGAAGAAGGGTTTTCAGGAGCTGCTGTAAAGGACACATGGGCAAAACCAAGGGGGAGGGTGGAAGCCAGGGAGAGCGGCGGGTTTGGAGGAGGTGGGGCAGGAGTGGGGAGAAGATGCAGACGACCATAACTGAACAACAATAAAACGATTCAGATTAAAAAAGTGAAGGACTTACTGTTTTGAGCACAGGTGGAACTCTGTGAGGGTCTGATAGGTTTTCTCAGAGGACCTCAGGACCGTCCGCCTGGGAGTGCCGCACAAAGCCGGGCACTCGGAGGTGGCCGGGCTCGCCGGTCTGAGCTCTGACCGGGCCTTTCTGCTGCATGCCTGTCTCAGCAGTCAGAAGGTGTCCTTGTCCCAGTCGCCTTACTTAGCGTTTCTCATCTCTGACGTCATGAATGCATCGTCAAGAAAAGCAATACATAGATTTCCATGTTGCATTATATCTAAGCATTAGAAGAAAATGTGCTCAAGTTTGAACCCCAAAATAAAGAACTTAAAGGTATATAGTACCACAAAAGCAACTTTAAATTTATGTGAATTTGAGAACTTAAAATTATTAAACATACTTATCCCAGGATGTAAATAAAGTGAGAATTTTGATTGTTTGGAACTATAACTACAGAAATTATACATTTATACATACAGTGTTTGAAAGGAGAATCCCATGTTTTATAGAGCATGAGTGGTTTTATTTCTAGTATAAAGACGTTCATATACTCATTTCTGTTCAGCTGTTAACTGTTCGTGTAATTTAACTGCATGATTGTTTAACTGAGTGTTTTTTCCTCTTTCGAAAGTGAAGTACGTGCTTGGAACACACACATCAGTCCTTGTAAACACAGGACCAGGGTCTTTGTTGGGTAAAGGCCGACATTTGAAGCAGACGCAGTGTAGTTAGTAGCTTTGGACGTGATGGCGTCTCTTCGGAGCTTCAAGGAGCAGAGGGAGAACAGAGGCCGGTTGGTGCCGAGAGGCGATGCAGGAGCAGCACGTGGTTCTGGAGCTGAATGCGCCCCAAGGCCGGGGAGGGGTCCCGGCGACTTACGGAAGTGCCTGTGCCTCCCTGTCCTCGTCCCACCCTTCCTCATGGTGGCGGTGAGGTCAGAGGTCAGTTAAGGGGCAAGACAGGTCCGTCACTTCTGTAGTGGGAACTCGAGTCTAATACTGTGAGTGAAAGTGTTTCATAAAAACCTCAGGAATGATCGCTTTAAGTTATTTTGAGGCATAATGTTTTATTGTAATTTTTTCAGTGTAACACCACCTAAACGTCTCCACACCTAAATTATCTTTGTACCCGGGCTGCCAGCTACTCAGAGTCAAAGACTGTCATCTTACTTAGAGGACCTTCAGTAAATTATGTACATGAACACGTCTCAAGAGACAGCCAACACAAGACTTAGGTAATCCCAGGTGGTTTGGAAGTCGTCATTAATTTTCAGTATGTGAAATGAAGGATAGTGTTTCAGGGGGACACGCAAACAGAAGCTGAAGTCACATGGTGACAAGGAAAAAGTGGCATGGACGCCATGAGTTTGCCAGAGTCGCCCCCCCCAGGGGACACTTTCGAAGGGCAGGTGGGGAGCCATTGGGGAGGGCAGCGAGGGCAGGGGCGCGCCTGTGCCTGGGGCCCGGGAAGCCGTGCTACTGGGAGGCGGCCGCACCGCTGGGTCCTGCAGCGGCAGGGAGCACCCTCGCCCTCCCGCGGGGTTCGGGCAGCCCTGGCCGCGGAGAGTTGGGGCTCACCGAAGCCAAGCGGCTTCGTCTGCGTCTCTACCAGGGAGGTTGGCTGGCCTGGCGCGTCTGACAGACCCAGAGACTCGAGCGTTGTCTCTGTTCTGCAGACAGTGAAACCTCCATCAGTTTATGACGACCAACTTGTCAACCAAGTAGTGTAGGCCAGTGAGTGAGTGGACTCTGCCTCGACAGTACTTTGAGGGTGGTTTTTCCAGTTAAAATTTATCATCAAAATATAAAAATAAGCTGTGACAATATAATGACCTTTAGAAAGCTTTTAGTAACTGAATTTAATGTTATTTTAGTTTCTTTAAGATGTTATTACAACTGTTTTCATTTGTAATACAATTTTAAATTAAAGTAAAATCTCTGAAAGAACTTCAGGTAAATCTTAAGATATCTAGTCAAAAGAGCATTAAGTCATTATTTATATATATGTAAACTGTAGCAATAAAAATTTTAGCCATTATTATTTTAAAGAATGTTTAATATTGATTTTTTTGTTAGGTTTTGGATTTTAGTTTAAAATTAGAAAGCCAATCCCCCCCCCCGCCCCATTGTGGGAGGTTGGGGGTGGGTAAGGCAGCGGGGAGAGTATTGGATGAAAAGTGAGGACAACTGTAATGAACAACAATAAAAAAATTAAATTAAATTAAAAAATAAAATAAAACTACAAAGCCAAACTAATTTCTCAGGTGCTAGTTTTAAGTTTTGACCTAATAAGTTCAGGTGACTTAAAAGCTAGTACTGAAAGTAATGTTTTAGGAAGAGGAGCACATCTCAGCGATGAAACAGAAGAATTAATTGCGTGTTTCAGATGAAAGTAAAAGGGTGGTAAAACAACTAAGAAGTCACTGGTATGCTGATGGAGGTGTAAGCGGGAGTCTTAAAAGACGCACCCTTGTGGCTTTGTGCTGTGCCTAGAATGCGTCACGACGCTGAGGGAACCACAGAGATCGAGGGCTCCGAGCCCACGGCCAGCTGCCCTTCCCTGAGACTGCAGCCCACCAGGCACGGGAGCACGCAGGGCCCCTCCACGCCCAGAGCTCTCCTTCGTCACACACCCCCAGACCGAAAGGAAGCTGTTTCGGCGATTTCAGTGCCATTAGTCTGTGCTCATCTGGGGATTGTTAAACAGTTAAATCACTGGGAGTTTATTTAAAAACTAAAAGGTTCAGGGAAGACTTGGTTTTTTAAATTCAGATGATCAGAGTAGCCCTTTCTATTTGATGGAAAGCAAATCAGTGCCTTTCATTAGGAGGAAAGATAGAAAAACCGGATCCTAAGCCTGCAGGGTGCTGGTGGGCCTCTTAGAGAACCGCGCAGCCGCACCTTCTCCACGCCGCGGTGCCCGTGCGGCCGGCCCCGTCTGCTTGGTGGAGGCCCTCAGCGCAGAACTCAGATATGCGCCCGTCTCTCCTTCTGTCCCCTTCTGTCCCCACGCCAGCCCGCCCGTCCTTTCTGCCAGCCTGCGGCCTCCCTCGTCTTGTGTCTCAGGCAGAGGAGCCACCCTCCACACCTCACTCCTGCGCCTCGTGTGTCGCAGAAATATTTCAATCTCGGGGCACCTGTGTCTCAAATCTGCCACCGCCTCCCGCTCAGACCTTTGTTCTCATGACCTGACTGGGCGGTGACCGGTTTCCTCCTCTACCGCTGCCCAGACCTGGGTGCACTGGGTGCCCTCTGCCCCTGCTTGAGGCCCTGGGACAGGCAGTCCCCGTTGCCAGGGGGAAGACGGCCCCTGCGCATCCTGGCGCTCTCTGCACCCCCGCCCCCCCACTCTCCTCCCCATCCGCATCCCCAGCCGAACATCTCCACTCCATCCCACCAGCTGTCCCTCTGCTGCCTGGACACGTCTCCTTCCTCTCAGGGGACCTTCCCTCCCCTCGTCTGTTCGCACCCGCTCTGCTTATCCCAGTCCAAGGTCACATCCCCTGTCCTTGCTAGAGAGGCCCTTCCCTCCTCCTGCGCTTCTGCTCGGCCACTCTCTGCCCGTCTCCTGGGAGTGGGGTCAGGATCCTGTGCACACAATCTGTCCCCCTTCCTCACTGCTACAGAAAGGGTGAAATTTAGTATCAGGTGGCCAGTGCGATGCGCATGCGCAGAAATGGTTTTTGAATGACTTGAGCTCTTGTTCTAAAAGAAAAAGTCTTGTTTTTCCTGGAAGTCATTTTTTTTTTTTGGTCTATCAACCACCATGTCACTCGGTGAGTGATGGTTTCCAGATTTGCTCACTTAAATGGTAGTTACTGGGGCTCCCCTGAGAGCGGTGCCCCCGTCCCAGAGGCCCGTGGTCCACTCTCCTGGCGGGGCCCTTGCTGAAGGGAAACGCAGTGTTTCTTTAAAGGCCAAGTCCAGCTGCGAAGATGACTCCTCACTGTTGCTGTAATGCTGCTTAAAACCAGCAGGACCGCCCTGCTGGAGCTGAGCTATCCCCACACACCGCCCACCTTGAGGGCTCTGGTAACCCGACGGTCTAGCTCTGCAGGCCGTCAGGCCAGCCCACCGGTGGACCCGGGAGAGCCTGGTGGCTCTGGACGGAAAGAGCGTCACTGTCCCTTCCCATACCCTTCGTATTGAGGAAACAGGGCTGGGTTCCAAGGTCACACTTCACACTCATTCTACCAGTGCTTTTGCTCTGGTTCGTGTTTTCATGGTGAGGGAGTGTAGTTCTGAAAGTGAAAGTGACCTCTTGCCTCGGCAAGTGTGAACCCCAGAGAGCTGCCCATGTTTGGGGTGACTGGTCACTGAGCTCTGCCCATCCGGACCAGACCACCTAGCATTCGTGTGCATGCTTAGCCCTCCCGTAGCTGTGCGTTAGCCTCTCCGCCCGCCAGCCGCACCTTTCAACAGGGCAGCTCCCGGAGCCGTGTTCAGAAGCTCCCACTGGCCGGCTCCCCTCGCTGCACACGCCCGAGTCACTCCCCTGCCCCCGGTCACACCGGCCTGCCTGTCTCAGGTGCACCGCCAGTGCTGCTGGGGCCCTTGTTGTACTGACCTGGGTGGTGCCTGGTGTTAAATTCTATTTCCCGCCAGGAGAGTTACTCCAGCAAATGGGTATTTGCTGGTGGATGTGGGTCCTTTGGGGTACACGTCTGGATGGGCAGGGCAGGACGTTTGTCCTGGAATAGTAAGGGCGTACTGAGCCTGAGCATCCTCTCCGCATTTTATAATTTGCTCTGAATTCTTCCTCTTTAACTTTAAAAGGCACTTGCCGTTAGATTCCTTTTAGTCTGTATCTACCTTTGAAGTTTACCCCAGACTCCCGCCCCACATTCAGCCACCCTCTAAACTCTAGCCATCTGTCCCCCGCCAGCAACAAAGGTCTTTCAAATGCTTTTTTGTTCCCTGCTCCCTCTGTACTTCTTGCTCATGGTGGGGCTCTCACCCTCACTCCGATGAACATACATACACCCCTTTCTGCCAGGAAACTGTCGAAGTCATCCAGGTCGAAATTAAGCACTACCACCTTCCTCAGTCAGTGGCCGTCTGCTGCTGAGGTCCAGTTATTTAAGTAGCCCTGCTGCAAACCTGAAGTGAGCTCTCAAGTTCAAGGTCTTGAGTTCAGGTCCCATTGCACCACGCAGTGGATGAGACACGTGGCCCTCATGACTGAACCTCTGCACTTTCATCTGTCACACGAGTTAATAACTAATTCAGGGTTCAGAATCAAATGAGACAGTGGATGTAACAGTGATTGTAAATAACAGGCTCTGTGTATGTTAAGTGATCTTACATTGAATTAACGTACCGAACACTGAGGAAAGCATAGATAATATCTTATACCTTATTATAAACTCCTGAGTGCAGACACTAGGCTCTGCACACGAGGAAATACCTGATGAGTGGATTTGATTATGAAATTCTTGCCAGAGCCAAAAAAGAAAACTCAACCTGTTTGAGACACACACTTGTCAAATACCTGCCTTACCCGTGTACAGGCTCAGTGATTGACAGCATCATCGGGCATGTCTGGCTATCTCGAGCTGATGGTCAGAATCGTACACAACCAGTTTTATAATTACATCTTAAATTTTTAAATGTGGGTGCTTTTTTATTTAGAAAGTGGGCAATGATGGAGTGTCATCAGACACTCCTGTATTTTCTTTTTTAAAAAGATTATTTATTTATGTATCTTTAGAGGGGAAGGGAAGGAGAGAGGGAGAGAAGCATCAATGTGTGGTTGCCTGTCATGCGTCCCCTGCTGGGAACTGGCCTGCAACCCAGGCACGTGCCCAGACTGGGAATCCAACCGCTATCCTTCGGTTTGCAGGCCTGAGCTTAGTCCACTGAGCTACACCAGCCAGGGCTTGTATTTTCAATATCTCTTTAAAAAGTTGGAATTTACTTGTTGGTTTTAGTAAAACTTTTGTAAACACTTAGACATAGTTTTAACTAAAGTGATTATATATTTGTGGAGGATGGTAAGTCTTCCAAAACCGCCTCTGTTCTCGTGGTCAAGGTTAGCTTTTTTTTCCTTTGGAAGCGATTCCATTAGCTCGTGCTGTTTTGAGCTAGGCAGCCACACGCTAGTGGAGGCGTGCAGGCTGGGGCCCGAGAACCCCAGCGGCCCCTCCAGGGCCCGAGCGCTGCCGCAGACTGCAGCTTCTCCGCTCGCTGGTCGCCGCGCTCTCTGCTCGGAGCACCGACGGCCTCCTGTTCGCCTTCGTCTCGTCTCGGGGCAGAAAGAGGGCGTTCGTAGAAGGCACGGATGTGCTGGTTACAGAGAGTCTTCTCAGATGCCCGTTTAGTCTTAGTACGTGAGAAATGAATGTTAATTGTGTGGGTTTTTCTAATTTTTACTTGATGTGTTTAAAAAGCTCTAATGGACAGAATGTGTGGGGAGTGGTTCTTTATGTAGTCTCTTCGGCCTTACAGTCTAATCATTTTTATATAGCCTTACAGTTGAAAATCTAAGTGGATTTGGGGTGTCTGTTTTAGTTGTGGTTCTTTTGCTATGCACCGGCCTGTGGCCTTTTACTTCGTCTCTCTGTGTCAGACTCTCAAGGAGGTGAGCAGCCAACAGGTGACACAGGTCCCATTTGTCTTTCTGACTCTCCAGCTCCTGAGCTCGAGAACTGCGGATCCATTACCGCAGTCGTCTCTTAAATGAGCTTTCACACCTGCCTCTGGTTTCATTAGTTAACTTTCTGCCCAACGATGGGATGAGAGGGTTCCTCGAGCCTTTTTACAGCTTGTTCTGCCTGTCTGTGCAATGAGGGAAGGGCTGTTAGCCGGGCGGGCGCAAATAGGTGTTCACCCGCCACCTCGCGTACACCTCCTGGTGACTAGAGGCAGCTGAGACTGACGACTCACTGAAGTTGCGTCAAGAAGACGGTGGAATTCCTTACTGTGCATGCAAAGCTTTTACTCAGGATGTGTGTCCTCACGTGAAAAGGAAAGCCAAGTCCACCAAGTTAATTTTATAAACAGTGACAGACTTTTAAAAGTGTGCTTTGAATTAGCAAACACGATTAACATCCTCCAGAGACTGTTGCTACCTCTTGGTTGATCTTCCTCTAGACGAGCACCTTACAGAGGTGCCCATGCTGGTCCCTGTCATAGATGCTGTGAAGCCTAAATGACCCTTCTAACCCGAGAGGGCCTTGATGACTGATCGATGTTTAAACTGTTTGTCGGGTGGTATTTTCTCACCTGTGGGACGGGGGGAGGGGGGAAGAACATGTCTCGGAGCAGCAACGAAAACGAAATGAGACGCTGCTCTAAGATAGCCAGCACGTGGTGCCCAGCCTGGTGCGAGGGGTCTGTGCACAGTGGCCAGTATTACATACACGCCGTTCCAGTTATTTCTTTTTTCCCCTGGTGTCTATTCAGAGACGTTGGAAGCAGAACACTGGGAGATTTCATAAGCATTGCTCAATAGGTTAATTGTGTGAAATTCTGTCTTTAATATACTTAAAATTATTTAACTGACAACCTATTGGGAATTACCTATGTTAATTTTGTCTTTTGAAAGAAAATTTAGGTAAATTTTCAATGATTATGGTTCTGCACTTTCGGAGAGAATCACGTAACACGTGTCATTTTAATGAGAGCAAATAGAACTACCTCCTTGATTTTGACAACGACCTCCCACCTTATTTAAACATAAGAAATGCCTTGACCAAGTAAATAACCCAAGCAGGAAGTCACGTTTTAGTAATTTTCACATCTTGAATATCTGAATATTTTTTTATTAATGCTATAAAAATGTGTTCAAGCATGTGTCCGTTTGTAATATTTTAGCAGTTCTGTCTAAAGTAAGTGTTTATGCGCTGGAGCTACCAAGGAGCAACCTCAGGGCGGTGCCCCAGCCCGGCATCTCACGGTGTCCCTCTCTCTCTCTCTCCGCCGCAGGCCTGGTCTGCATGAAGTCCAGCACCTCCGTGGTGGAGCTCGTCATGCTGCTGTGCTCCCAGGTACGGCTGCGCTCGTGACCACTGCAAACAGCAGATCGCGCGGTGGGGTGTCTGGGCGAGTACGTACGTCCGTGTGGTTTAGACTCGTCTGTCACCCCCTCCACGGAGACACTTGCCCCGTGGGACCTCGCCGTGTAAGCACCTAGTCCCCGTCACCCTCTGCTGCTCTCGGGGCTTGCTGGTTCTTGCCCACCCTGCCTTGCCTTCTGCTGTCCCTCGTCCTTTTCCCTCTGACACATACGTGTGCAAGATCTGTCACTGACCTTCTGACACCCTTCTTCATCTGCCACCTCTTAGACGGCACAGTAGAATTTATCATTTTTATGTTTGCTGTTATTTACATGATTTCTTCTTCTCTATCAGATTAGACATCGTAAAAACTAAGGTTTTTTTCCATACAATAGCTAAAGTGTGAAATACAGCTTATTAGTGAGTGATGTTTGATATGATGCCTTTCTCTTTTCTTTTTTAAAATGGAATTTGCATTTTTCAGTAAAAACTCTAAAAATCTACTTACCCTATTTTTCTTTAGTAATCAGAATTAGAATTGTAATTTTTGGATATTATTCCTCAGCAATTGTAAGGAAACTAAATACGCATACGCACACTACATTTTTCCGATGAAGGAAATAAGGGTAACTGTCTTGCTTCTCACCAGCTCTTCCGCATCTCCTAATGATTCTGATTTTAAGGAGAAATACTTTGTAATATGAGAATGGAAAAAGATCTCATGTGTGTTTTGTTGTAAATAATTATTACAGTTATTCCTAGTTTCCTCAGTAGAAAGAAAAATGCGTCGAAACTGTTTCCAGTCACTGGCCTGGGTTCTAGCTCACTCCCAGATAAAAAAACAACATGGCTTCAGCAGACCCTGTAAAACATCAGCAAGAGCAAAACGGCCCAAACTTACCTATTGTTTTCCAGGCTCCAGGTTTACTTTCTTCAAGGCTGCGTCCATAGGGAAATCCCTAGGTCCATTTCCCCTGCTCAGCCCGGGAGAATGTTAGTGAGGCGTTCAAGGAAGCAGCATCCCAGCTCAAGTTCATCTGCAAGGCAGTGGAAAGGTGTTACCTAATTCCAGAGCCTTGAGTTCAAGAGACATTCCGAGAGCTCCAGCTGGATCTTTTAGGACCTTCGCGATGCCCATTTTTAAAAAGTCCGATTATGGAGAAGAAATGGCGTGAATCCCCCATTCCCCAGCCCGGGCTCCACCGCAGCGGAGAGGACGGCCGGGAGTGCAGGCTGGGGTCGGGTGTCTTTGATGGCCTCCTCCTCTGATCGCAGGCCCAACATTACTCATCCGCGGCTCCAGGAAGCCCTGCCATTAAGGGCCCTGGAGAGGAAACTTCGCCTCGGATATCGATCGGGAGGAAGAGGGAGAAATTCAAGCTCTCTGGGTAGTGCACTTACTCCCAGTGTTTCAGCAAAGCAATTACAGACATGGCGCTCTGTTTGATTTTTAAGTTGCGTTTTTTAAATTATTCAGAGTGCATTTAAATATTTCAGGTGGTTAATTGATTAAATATACCTCAGAAAGATACTCAAAGTGTATGTTGTAAACAATACTCCAGTCATGTTATTTTCTGTTAAATTGAAATGCCGCTTTTCACAAAATATTTTTTAAGAAGCCAATGAGTAATCTCACTTATTACAATTCAGGTGGGAGGAGTTTATATTCCGCTTTCAAATTACCTCATGAAACCATCTCTGTAGGGCACTGATTGTTTCATGGATATATAAGACCTTGGTTTTAAGGTCACAAAAAATGGCCCTCTCAGAAGTTTCTAAAAATAATCTACCCTTGTTCTGCACCACTCAAATTCGACGTGATTTATATTGTGTTTCACCCATTAGCCGGCCTCCTTAGCAGTGGCCGACTTCTGATGAGCAGCCGTAGAGAGAGCCAGCGCGGCTCTGGGAGGCGGGGTTCTGGGCCCCAGGCCTCACTGCTCGCCCCCTTCCGCAGAGCGCGGACCCGCGGACCCGCCCAGCTGCAGGGGCAGCAGGACTGGCGCACCTCTGCAGGCTGGCCGCGCCGGCGCAGGGAGCCTCCCAGAGGAACCTTCCCAGCTGCAGAGTTCTAAATTGTCTTTTTAAAAATACATAATCATCATCACACCTTTTCCCCATTACCATGTAGTCTCCTTATACTTCTCCCCCACCAGCAGTCACCACCGTGTCGTCCGTGTCCCTCCGCCTCCACTGTCGATCATCTTTTTGTTTTATTTTACAGTCAGCCCTTTTTTGCAGTGTTGTTTATCTCCATGTTATTTTGACGATCAGTTATTACTACTAATAAAATAGTTGAAAATCAGAATGAATAACTATCTTGATGCAATATATTTAACATATATGATTTTTTACAGTGGGAAAGACAATTGAGTTATTATCCACACTGCGGTTTAATTCTTGGTTAAAATAAGTTTTCAATGCAAATGGAATATTCCAGTTTATTTCCTTAAAATATGCTTTACTTACTTGCAAATTTAGATAAACCACCAAAGGGCAAAGTGTGTTTACAGAGAATAGGTAGCTGAGGGATGGAAAAGCAGAGAAAATGCAGCATTTCTTGCAGCATTTGTTTGTCTTTTATTTGCTACAACCCATTAAATGCTTTTATTTTTTATGCCTTTTATTTGGGAAATTTTATGTTTACCACTATAATTATTAAGGATATTAGATTTTCTTTCTCGTCTGAGCTCCTGATTAAATATACTATTGCCAGTGGTTTGTGTGCAAAATATGGTCTAAATTTACATGAGATCACATTACGAGAGTCTGAAGGTACTTGTCAAGGATAATTCAATTCATGTGGACAGCCTTTCAAACTCCAAGGGACATGCCATGCAGCCTCCCACCCCCATGGAATTTTTGGTCTCTGTAGAAAACACATTTTATATTTTAAGAAGCTATTAGCATTAACATTATATTTCCTTTTTTTTCACAGATACCCAAAACGTTTTTTTAATATTCTGGGTATTCTGCTTCTCCATGTGGAGTTTATAGCACAAAAGGAAATAGTGAAGATTGACTTTTCTTCTCTCTCAGTTTGTATTCAAGTTGCACTGAGCATTTTTTTGAGAAATGGTTTTGTCATTTAGAAATAAAAGGAAGTAAAAAATAACATACTATTCTGACAAAAGCCATGTGTCGGCACTGAGTACAGCGTTTCGCACAGAGCTCCTCGGTCTGACACAGGTCTGGCGCTGTCTGCTCGGGCCTTGCTGTGAGTTTTTACGGTCGGACATGGGTTGGGTGCTTTCCCCTCTTGCGTGCGTGCACCTTATTTGACCATTACCTTAGTCTGAGTGTGCTGGGTCCTTTGATGAATAGCAGATTCGGTTTTCAAGCAAACTTTTTTAGGTACTATAATAGCTTCTAATTATTTCCAGACTCTTTCTAGGAAGTCTCCGTCAGAAGTCCTCCAGGAAAAATGGAGTGATGTTATCCCGTAGGGTTCCTTTAAGTTTTCATAAGTAAAGCTTAGCAGATGTCCCCGGCATTCTTCTGTGCCTTATCTGTCAGTAGAAAGCGTTTTATAAATTGAGAAACTTTTATGTAAGAAATAATGTCCCTCGGTATTTAAGTACTTGCTGACTTGAAGCACTGATTAAACAAATATAGGCTTAATAAATCATTTTTATTCTCATTAAAGCCCCAAACGTGTATAAGGGACAGAAAGTGGAAGTCAGCTCCTTAGGGTCTATGTACGCAGTGACTAACATGAATTACCCTGTGGTTTTGTTTGCCTCTCTTCTTTTGTCGGTTCTTTGTAGACTTAACTAAAAAAGGGTTTTTGGTGACTTCACTGATACGATTGAGGCCGTAGCCTAGCCCTTACAAAAGAACCACAACTGAAGCACAACCTTCCTTTTTCAAACGGTTGGGCCTTTTAACGTTTAAACTTTTCATTTCTCCTCAATATGGTGCAGTTTAGTCAGACGGCATGAGCACGACCTCCAGCTTGTGGTCGGCTGCAATGAGTCGGAGGCGGAGGTACAAAGACACAGATAAGACGACTGTGGAAGCCCCTGAAGGATATTCACTCATGAAGACTCGTTATGAAAGGGTTTAGGGTGTATAATATTATGAATGTTGGAAAACTGGGGGTGTACTAGATTTTTTGAAAACATCTTTGGAAAGAAATGCTATTTATCAAGATGAAGTTGTATCACATTTAGTGATTTAATTAATTTGTGGCCTTTTTTAAGCATTATAATGGTTACCCCAGGTTTACTGATGCATTCTTCTATTTCTTAAGGAGTCTAGTGTTGACCTAAACGGTCGCCCATTATGTAGCTTAATTTGAAATCAGTAAAGAATGAAAATTGTGGCATGATATTTTAAATGGAATACCATGAAATACCTATATAGGGATCAGATCATTGATCTTGTGAGCCCGGAACACGATTTTGTGGAAGCCTTCACTAAGACAGACTGAAGAGAGACCCCTGGAAGCCGACAGCCCTCCTACGAGCATCGGCAGGGGAGGAGGTTCGGGCCTCACCAGCAGTCTGAGCGAGGCCTGCAGAGAAGCGGGCTGTCTGGGGGCAGCCTCACCTGGGGCGGCAGGTCAGTGAAGGAGCGCCGGACTGTCCACTGGGGCTTGTTCAGCCATGCTGGGAGAGACCCTTTCCCTGGCACTGCATGAGACAGCTCTTTCCTCGGGGTATTTTTTAACATGAAATAGTATAGTGTATTAGTAGGACAGAATTGGCGTGGGTAACAAATTTCTGGCTTTTGAATAGAATTGGGTGTCCTGTAGGGTTTTTCCTTTATGGGCATGCTGATCATTTTCAGAAATCATAAGAGCTACTGTTTCATTCCTGAATATCCCTGCCTTTTTCTCTGGACGATACCTGACACGAGCTCTCATCTGTGGTATAGCATCATATCAAAGTCCAAGGGGGCAGCCCTGGCTGGTGTGGCCCAGTGGACTGAGTGCCGGCCTGCAAACCAAAGGATCACTGGTTCGAGTCCCAGTCAGGGCACATGCCTGGTTAGCAGGCCAGGTCCCCAGGTGGGGGCATGTGAGAGGAAACACTGTATCTCTCAAGGTCAAAGGGACAAATTTGGCACCTAAAAATTTTAGAGTTGCTATGATTATATCATCTTTCTTGCCACTAAGTGTTTAATATGTCTTAAGTATCAATAAAAGCTAAGCAGGAGACTTCTGGTCAAGATAGAGGCGTCGGTAGACATGCTTCACCTCCTTGCACAACCATAGGAAGAATTACAACCAACGTTAAAACAAAAAATAAAAAGAACTGCCAGAAAATCAAACCGTATGGGAGGCTGACAACCAAGGACTTAAAGAAGCCCTATTCATCCAGATGAATAGGAGAGGCGGAGAAGGGGAGCCGGGCCAGAGAGGACGTGCCACGGCACTGGCGAGGTGGCGGTGGCGGTCCCACATTCACATGTGGTGGATAGAAATAAGGAAAGATACCTGGGGAGCACCATCTCAACCCCAGGCCAGACGGCATAGCCCAGGGTCACAATGCCAGGAAGTAGAGCTTCTGACTTCCGGCTGTAAAAACGAGTGGGGTTGGGGTGGCAGAAGAAACTGCCGGTTTCTCAGGAGTGTCCATTTAAAGGAACCACACAGCCCTAGAATGTACGAAACCCACCCACCACCAGGGCCACAGCTAGAGGGGCGCCAGTCACATACGGGGAGAGAGGGAAGTGACTGGAACTGGGGCGAGTGCTGAGCAAGCCTCCAGCAGCCAGGCAGCAGCACTGTCCCCTCCCTGATCTCTCCCCTTAGAGAGCCACAAAGCAGTGAAGCAGCCCCACCCTGGCGAATACCTAGGGCTCCTCCCCATACAACTGAACAGGTGCACTAAGACAGGGAGTCAAAGCCACTGCCTAGTACACAGAAACAAGCACAGAGAAGGGCCAAATTCAGCAGACAAAGAAATATGGCCCAAGTGAAAGACCAGAACAAAACCCAAGAAAAAGAACTAAATGAAACCGAGGTAACCAAGCTTCAGATGCAGAGTCCAAAACACCGGTGATGAGGTGCTCAGAGAACTCCCTGAGTACCGCCACAGCGTAAGGGAAGAAATGAAGTCTGCACTAAGTGAAACAAAGATCCACAGGGAACCAACAGTGAAGGGAAGGAAGCCGGGGTTCAAACGAACGATTTGGAACATAAGGAAGAAACAAACAGTCAACCAGAACAGAAAGAAGAAACAAGAATTTTTTAAAAATGAGTGAATGAGAAGACACTGGGCCATCGCCAAAAGTGGTGACATCCGAATCACAGGGGTGCCAGAAGGAGAAGAGGAAGAGCAAGAAACTGAAAACTTATTTGGAACAATAATGAAAGAAAACTTCCTAATTTGGCAAAGGAAATAGACATCCAAGTGCAGGAAGCACAGTCTCAAACAAGCTGGGCCCAAAGAGGACCACACCAAGACATATCATAATTAAAATGCCAAAGGTTAAAGAGAGAATCTTAAAAGCAGCAAGAGAAAAGGAGACAGTTACCCGCAAAGGAGTTCCCATAAGACTGTCAGCTGATTTTTCAAAACAAACTTTGCAGGCAAAAAGGGTCTGGCAAGAAGTATTCAGAGTGGTGAAAAGCAAAGACCTACATCCAAGATGACTCTATCCAGAGAAGCTATCATTTAGAATGGAAGGGCAGATAAAGTGCTTCCCAGATAAGGTCAAGCTAAGGTCATCATCACCACGCCGTCATTACATGAAATGTTAAGGGGACTTATTTAAGAAAAAGAAGATCAAAACTATGATCATTAAAATGACAACAAACTCACAACTATCAACAACCGAATCTAAAAAAAGCTAAGCAAACAACTAGAACAGGAACAGAACCACAAAAATGGAGATTATTGGGGGGGTTATCAGCTGGCAGGGGGAAGAGGGAGAATGGGGAAAAGGTGCAGGGAATAAGAAGCATAACAGGTATAAAAGAGATGGGGAGGCTAAGAACAGCGTAGGAAATGGAGAAACTGAAGAACTGACAGGCGAGACCCAGGGGCAGGGACTGGAGGGTAACTGCTGGAGGGAAGGGCTGTGCCAGGTGGAGTGGGACACAGGTAAAATTGAGACGACCGTAATAGCATAATTAATATACTTTTAAAAATTAAGCAGGAGATTGAGATTGTGATGATGCATAAACATTGTCAACCTGGGCATAATAAAGATTTTAAAGTATTAGACAATATGGAGAAAAGTACACGGTAGAACTGTAGACATTTGGGGGGAAAGGCTATAAAAACTGAATAAGCAGGAGGTCTCTGCCGTGTCCCGGGGAGAATGCCTACTGAACCAGTGCGGCGGGAGGGCGGGCTCCGCTCTCGGTCATCTGCCCTCTGAACTGAACCACAGATGGGAAGGGCGCACGGCTCAGAGCCCTTCCGGCCATTTTGGCGTTGATTTATTTCAGACAAGTTAGGAGGTATAGGAAGTTTTGAGTCGGTTGCCTTTATGTTATAGAATCGTTTTCCCTGACCTCCCTATGATCATGGCACTCAGACACGATCTGACCTTTCGTTCTTGTGTATTGGATACTTCACCTTCAACCCGAAGCATGAACGGAGGAGGGAAATCAGGGGTGGACAGAAGTTCTGAACTCATCGGTGTGAAAAGGGTTAAATACAAAAGTGAGAAATGACGGTCCTAGCATCATGTCTGAATTCTCTTAGTTCTGCTAAAAGTGGGACAAGGACGAATCAGTGAGCCTGGCCACTCGCAGGTGACACCTAAGGAAGGGCGCTGGCCTTTCTGGGGCAGAGGAGCAGTGCCAGCCAGTTGGAGGTGCGGGGTCCCTGATCCCCGGCAGACCTCCCCCCTGACCCCCAGGGTCCTCCTGCCCCGCTGCTCCGTTCCTTCAGGCGGTCCCCCCAGTTTTACTCTGTGCGTGTCACATCCGTTCCTCAGGCACTTCACAGCCACGCGGAAAAGTGGCGGCGACCGGCGGGGAGCTGCTCGCTCAGGGAGTGCACTTGCCCCAAGAATGGGCCGCAGAAGGCGAGTGAGCGGAACAACAAATCCACGTCTCTCTCTCAAAAAAACCCAGTAACAAAAGAAAAGCAGTGAAAGCAGCGTTTGCATGTTTAACAGCTCTACTGTTGCAGTCTCTGGTTTTGAATCTTTCCTACATCCTATGTCTATCTCGGCACACTTTCTTTTCATAGCTGTCACGGCACAAGTGACCGTCAGCGCCCTCCTTTTCTTCTGCTGCACGTTCCCTCCTGGTCGTGTGTTCAGCTGTGGCCGTGGGAGTGGGAGTGGCTACAGGTTCACAGGCAGTCGTCACAGTAGGCCCCAGTCTCCTGCGCCCTTCCCCGACTTCCTTCAGCGATGCCCACTTATCAGAGTGGGGACCCCGGGCCCCACCAGGCCGCTGCCCGAGGCGCCATGCTGTCCACGAGGCCTCAGGCAGCCTCCGCGGCCTCCACGGGCGTGCGTTTGTGTGCATTTCGCTCCTTATACCGATGCAGTTGCCTCCCCCATGAAAACACGGGACTGCTGTCACTTCACGTGTCCCCGGTTCCTTGAGACCCTTCCCCCGGGCGGTGTCACGCGGCACGGCTCCCATCACCCAGCTGCCCCTTGGCGCTTGAGCACGTGGGTCTGGACAGGAAGTGGGTGTCCCTGTTCACGTTTTAACTGAGCGACGTCGTAGGCGACAAAGGCCTGATGTCACAGTATTTCCGCTCACGTTGAAGCATCCCTTGTAGCCAGTGGAGAACAGCACTGCTGTCCCGTCACCACATCTTCATCCTCTCCGAGGATGTGTTGATCTATGTAAGGGAGTCGGGGGAGGGGAGGGAGAGACGTCACTCGGTAGTTTCTGGTGGAGCCCCGCCCAGGGTGGAGCCCAAAACCTTGTGCCGCACTGTGCACCTTCCAGCCAACAGAGCCCCCGGGCCGGAGCTGCCGCTGGTGTTTGTCCAGTGTTCATTGAGAGCATTTTAAACTGCAGAAGGCTTATATAGAGCTGTCCAAAAGGAAGGACTACTTAAGGGTGACCCAGAACCCTGAGGTCTTCCACAGCCCCTCTCTGCACGCTGCGTGCATAGTCAGGCCGCACACTTAGGCCACGACACGGTTTGTGCTGTGTCTGTGTTGCCGGTGCGTCTTGCGCCCCACGCACTGCTGAGCCGTCCGCAGTGCGCAGTGTGGCTGTCTGTGAATCAGTGAGTTCAGGAGTGAAAGCCAGCACGGCCCTCGGTGTGGTGCAGGTTTTCCAGTGGTGGCGAAGCATGTGTGCCACCGAATCTGCCACGTCGACCATTTTTAAGTGTGCAGTTAAGTGGCCTTAGTGTTGTATTATTATGACTATTTATTTCCAGAGCATTCCCGTGCCCCAAACAAAAGCTCCGCGTGCGCTGAGCAGTGGTAGCTCGCTCCCCTGCGTCTCCCCGCCGACTCTGTCTGGTCTCTGTCCGGTCCGCGTCTGCTCTGTGATGTGCCCGTTCACAGTATTCGGTGTGAGTGCAGTCACACTGTCCTTCGCGTCTGCTCTGTGTTTCCTAACGTAGTGTTTTCAGTTCTGGAAATGTGCATCACATCTTCGTTCCTTTTCAGGGTGGAAAGATAGTCCATTCTGCGGAGAGGACTCATTATCCTTATTTACTCCTTATTTACTCATCAGTCTTTTGATGGGCCCTGGGTGGTTTCCACTTTTGATTATTGTGAATAGTGCTGCTGTGACACTGGCCGACAAGAATATATTTGAGTCTTTATCTTCAGTTCTTTTGGGCTTATACCTAGGAGTTGAATTGCTGAGCGAAGTGCTAATTCTGTGTGTAACTTTTCAGAAGTCGCCAAAGGGCTCTCCGCGAAGGCCGCTCCACTTTCCCTCTCCACGAGGACAGGGCGGGTTTTCCGGTGCCGCCAAGTCATCTCCAGCGCTGAGCTGTTCTTCGTCTTCTTGTTTCCGTCGTCCCTGTGTCCTGAAGGGACGCCCTCGGTTTTCACTTGCGTGTCCCCGGTGACCATGACACCTTCTCACTTCTCTGTCGGTCGGCCTGCCGGTCATTTGCGTGTCCTCTGTGCAGAGCTGTTTGTCCAGCGCTTTCCCGTTTCTGGAGTTGGGCGTGTTTCTTGTGCAGCGTACGTGTTGTTTACTTTCCTGGGTGTTGAACCCTTATCAAGTGCGTGATGAGAAGAGGTCGTCTTCCGTCAGCTGCGTTATTTTCGTTCTCTTCATGGTGCTCTTTGATGCACAAAGTTTTTAATTTTAATAACGCCCCGCTGATCGGTTTTGTTGTTACTGTTGCCTGGGCTTCAGTGTCCTGTGAAATAACTCACGGCAAGCTCGTGGAGATCACCCCTGCATTTCGTCTGATGGTTTTACAGTTTCAGTTCC
>PVKM010008794.1:0-38304 GCA_004027735.1 Carollia perspicillata
AAGGAAAACTGGAGGTCCTGGGCACGTGGCCTGTGGGGACGAAGGCCGTGGGCAGGTGGTCTGAATAATTTGTAGGGCCCAGTGCAACATGAAAATGCAGCCCAACTTGTTCAGAAAAGCAGGGATGAGCGCCATTAAAGGTACTAAAATATTAAGCTTTTACCATTAAAAAATATATTTTTACCGATAAAACAAAATGGGTAAGTAAATAGCAATATATGAGTTGTAACAAATATTTACAAGTTGCAAAATAATAACATTTTGGTGTCATAATTTTATGTAATATGATAATTATACTGTATTAATTTGATATTTTGACTGGACACGAGGTTTTTACAATTCATATTTATAGCAATTTTATTTCCAATCAATATAATTAAAGGCAATATGAGTCGCTCTTGGCAGATGCAAGACTATAAACTGACAATGGATCATATTAATTCTGAGAATAATCTTCCTCATGATTCAACTCTTACTGAGCTATTAAGAGTACTTTACAAGCTGTGGTAACGTGGAAATAAATTTCTGATAAATTATTTTGAAATATATATCTTAGCATATATCTAGAGCTGGTGATTCTCATGAAACATTTCTTCTAAAAAGATTTAACTCTTCATACAAACCAGTTTTATGAGGCTTGAATTTAATTTTACATTAATTTAATATGCTTGCACTTTAAAGTTTCCTCTGACATTTCCTGTACCTTAGGGACATCATACAAGAAACCGAAAATAGCTTCCTGATTTTACATAGCTCGGAACGTCGATTTGTGCATTATATCACTGTATCTTACAAAGAAAATTTATTTTACAATTGTCTTCTTTATTAAAAATTGGTTCACCTAAAGCTTTGCATGAAAATTGTGGGTTTTTTTTTTTTCCAACAAATGCACCAATCTACATTTAATTTCCACACTAAGGCTGTGCATATGTTGTTTTGCAATGTTGCGGCAGTTTTAAAAACTAGAGTCTAAACTTTTTTGAAGAATTCTAGTAACTCCCTGATGCCTTTGTTAAATTTTTAAAATTTGTTTTAGAGCAAGAAAGAAACATCAATTTGTAGTTCTACTTAGTTCTGCATTCATTGGCTTTATCTTTGTATGTGCCCTGATCAGGGATCAAACCTGCAACCTTGGCATATTGGGACAATGCTCTAAGCAACTGCTCATGGCTGTATGTCCTTATTGTGTAATAATTTGTGGACAGATTTTACTGTCTGAGCTTCGGCAGCTCTTGTCTCATGTTCGTGCCAAAGAGCTGATATTCATGCAGATGCTGCAGGGGCGGGTTCTGGGAACAGACAGGCGTATTGCCCCTCCCTGCAGTGGCCCTGTTGCTGCTCTCATGCAGAGTTCTTCCTCCCTCCCAGGGTTGGCTGCTGTGGCCACCACTGCTGCCTCTGCTGCTACTGACACTGTCATCACCACCAGTTTTGGCCCAGGTCCCGCCCAGGGTGCCCAGCCAACCACTTGGCTCACACACTGCCCACTGTGGCAGCAGACTTGGAACCATGCATTTCACACTGCTCACACACACATGCTCCATTGTCCCATCAGAAATTCATTCACAGAGCACAAGTTCTGGGATAAGTGATTAAGAATTCGCCACAGCAACAGCAGAGCATTAAACTAGCTGCAGAGTCCCTGTGAGGGTGGGCCCTGTTTGACTGCTTGTGGAAGAGGGTCAGGCATGTGACAGGGGTCCCATGATGGACTTAAACAGGCCTGGGCATGCTGTAACTGAGTAGTAGGGTGGGCCCTGCACATTGATTTTCTTGTTTGTTCCCTATACAAAACGCGAAAAGAAGCTTGTGTCTCAGAAGGGAGGGTGCTGGGAGAATAAGACGGATCAGTTTTCTGGACCCTAGCCTGCCCCAGGGACAGGCTTCTTACTAAGTAAGCCCTTTGCAAAGAGAGGTTGCAGGCAGAAGCTAAAAGAGCCATTTTTCTCAGGGACCCTGAGTGATGTGAAGTCCCCACTGGCTGCTTGGGGGCTTTCTTAGGTGACAGCATGGCACAGAGGCACCCCACAGCTCTGAAGGGAAATCAGCCAGTTGCTGGACCACCAAATTCTCCAAGAGGATCCAGCTGCTCTGGCTTCTCTGGACTGCAGCTCTGCAGGTACCAGGGGCAGCTCCTCACTGCAGAACCAGCAGCAGCAGGAGCAGGGGTATCCTGACCTCAAGTGGTTTCCTGCTTTGCACTGAAGGGGCAAGGTTGGAGAAGAAAGAGACCCGAGGAGCCCGAGGGAATGAAGGTGGGGCAAAACCACTACCATTGGATTAGAGTCATTGCTAGGACTCTATACCCAAGGGCTGCTGAGGCCTAGGGGGAACAGGTTACAGAGAGGATCCTGGTTTTGAGTATTTGGAGGTACATTGGATGGGTAAAGATACATGAGCTCTGTGAAGAACATCGAAGTGTGTCAGTGGAGGGGAGACACCCTTTAGCTAGGTGTGAAGAACCATTCTAACTGTCCAAGCTGTCCAGCCTTAATTCTGAGGCCTCTGGAACCCAGGACTAAAACTGGTCTTTACAGAGGCAGTTACTCTTAAAAGCAAACCTTTAAGATGATATGCTTAATTTCTTTAAATAAAAAGCAAACTTTAAGACGCTATGCTTAAGTTTTTAAAATTTACATATTTAACTTTTTAAAAAATGCTTAATTTTAAAAAAGTGATATGCTTAATTTTAAAAAATGTGCTTTAAATGGTCACATATCACAACTGACCGATCATGGTAAAATCTAGAGAATATGTCCAAGTTATACGAATTTAGAAATCTATTAAAACACTTGATTAACAAATTAAGAAGGAAACAAACAAACCACTGTCTGGCCTTGAATCAGTTCCAACTCGGTTCTGACTTGGGTCAGAAACCATAGGTCGATCACTGAACTTCTGGTCAAGATGGAGGCGTTGGTGAATACCACTCACCTCCTTGCATAACCACAGCAAAAATACAACTAAACTACAAAACAACTATCATCCAGAATTGTCACAAAATTGAGCTGTGGGGAGGTCCGACAACCAAGGAATTAGAGAAGTCGCATTCTTCCAGATGGGTAGGAGGGGGGCAGAGATGCAAAGACACGTGGAAAGTGCAGAGATGTGGAGATGCGGAACAGGTGCTCCCTTGCCTATATGTGGTGGATAAAAATTGGGAGGGATACCTCAGGAGCGAGGGATCCTAGCCCTATACCAGAAGTCTCAGCCCAGGGTTCCAGTGCTAGGAAAATAAGTCACAATACCTTCTAGCAGTAAAAACCAATGGAGGTTGGGGCAGCGGAAGAAACCGCGGGATTCTCAGCAATCTTTTCTTTTCTTTCTTTCTTTTTTTTTTTAAGATTTTATTTATTTATCTTTAGAGGGGAAGGGAAGGAGAGAGGGAGAGAAATATCAATGTATGGTTGCCTCTCAGGGGTCCCCTGCTGGGAACTGGCCTGCAACCCAGGCATGTGCCCTGACTGGGAATCCAACCATGATCCTTTGCTTCGCAAGCCCACACTCAATCCACTGAGCTACACCAGCCAGGGCAGCAGTCTTTTCTTAAAGGGTCTGCAACAGACTTAGGGCTCATGCAGACTCCGGGTCCAGCACCGGCATGCAGCAGCTAGAAGGGCGCCAGTGGTATTCAGGGAGTAATTGAAGTGTCTGGCATCCCTGGCTGAGAAGTGCTGGGGGACAGCTTCCTCCTAGACAAAACTCCAGAGACCAGGCAGTGGCACTGACCCCTCCCCCACGCAGAGTCAAAGAGCGGTGACACGGTATCAGAGCACTTGCATTGCCCAACCCTGGTGATTACTTAAGGCTCCACCCAATCCAACTTACAGATGCACTTTTCTACAATAGGGCACGCTACTAAGACAAGGAGTCAGCATCTGTACCTAATATGTAAAAACAAACACAGGGAGGCTGCACAAGTGAGAAGACAAAGAAATAGGGCCCAAATGAAAGAAAGAACAAAACTTCAGCAAAAGAACTAAACAAAATGGAGATAAGCAATCTATCAGATGCAGAGTTCAAAACACTGGTTATTAGGAAGCTCAAGGAACTCACTGAGTTCTTGAACAGCATAAAAAAGGTTCGAGCAGAAATGAAGCTTACATTAAGTGAAATAAAGAAAAATTTACAGGGAACCAACAGTGGAGTGAATGAAGCCAAGAAACAAATCAATGGTATGGAACATAAAGGAGAAAAAAGCATTCAATCAGAAGAGCAAGAAGAAAAGAGAATTCAAAAGAACAAAGATAGGGTAAGGAGCTTCTCAGAAAACTTCAAACATACCAACTTTCAAATCATAGGGGTTCTGGAAGGAGAAGAGAAAGCAAGAAATTGAAAATTTATTTGAAAAAATAATGAAAGAAAATGTCCCTAATTTGGTGAAGGAGATAGATATGTAATTCCAGGAAGAACAGAGAGTCCCAAACAAGATGGACACAAAGAGGACCAACCACACCAAGACACATAATTAAAATGTCAAAGGTTAAAGATAAAGAGACTATCTTAAAAGCAGCAAGAGAAAAGCAGAGTTAGCTACAAAAGAGTTCCCATAAGACTATCAGCTGATTTCTCAAATGAAACTTTGCAGGCTAGAAGCGTTTTGAAACAAGAAGTTTTCAAAGTGATGAAAAACAAGGACCTACAACCTAGATTACTCCCGCCATCAAAGCTATCATTTAGAATCAAAGGACAGATAAAGTGTTCAGACAAGATGAAGTTAAAGGAGTTCATCATCACCGAGCTATTATTATATGAAATGTTAAAGGGAGTTGTTTTAAAAAAAGATTAAAATTATGAACATTAAAATGGCAATAAATTCACAACTGTCAACAACTGAATTTAAAAAACTAAGCAAACAAACAGAACAGAAACAGAATCATAGATATGGAGATCATTAGGAAGGTTGTCAATTGTGAGGGGCAATAGAGAGAATGAGGGGTGGGGAAAGGTGCAGGGATTAGGAAGTACAAATTGGTAGATACAAAATAGACTGGGGGATCTTAAGAACAGTATAGGACATGGAGAAGCCAAAGAACTCATATACATGACCCATGAACATGAACTAAGGCGGAGGATTGCCAGAGGGAATGGGGGTATTGGGTGGAGGGAGACAAAGAGGGACAATTGTAATAGCATAATCAATAAAATATATTTTTTAAAAAAGAAACCATATGGCCCTGGCTGGTGTGGCTCAGTGGATTGAGCGGCCTGCGAACCAGAGTCATGAGTTCCATTCCCAGTCAGGGCACATGCCTGGGTTGCAGGCCAGGTCCCCAGTAGGGGTAGCGTGAGAGGCAACCACACATTGATGTTTCTCTCCTTTTCTTTCTCCTTCCCTTCCCCTCTGTCTAAAAATAAATAAACAATGCCTTGAAAAAAAAAGAAGGAAACTGTATGTAGAAGATGCAGGGAGTGGAAGGGTGTTAAGGAAGGGTAAGCGAGTGTTTTAGAACATGCTGCTGGAGGACCAGCTGCATCAGATACACCTTGAAGGGGTGGGTGCTGAAATGCACCTTCCTGTCCCCCCCACCAAGATTGTAATTCAGTAGGTCTGTTATGGCCAGGGGATCTGCATAGCAACCAATCCTAATGTGGACAGAAGCTGGAGAACGGCTGGAGCAATGTCTTTGCAGCATTGTTCTGCTGCCCCGGCAATCACAGTGGGAATTATTGCGGAGAAGCCCTGAGTCTGTAACCCACTCATGTTCCCGGCCTGAACAGTGCATATTAGAAAAATAAGCAGGAGAAGCAGTAAGTCTTCTACTATTTTTTTTCCACTTGAATTAAAGTCTTGTTTTTACAAAACCACTTTAAAGATTTTCTAAAATCTCTCTTTGCAATCCAAACCATCTTGAGCACTTGGTGTAGGCAGCTTTCCCCACAGCATTCAAAACACTCCGCGAAGAGGACACTCCGTACACAGGTATTGGCCAGGCTCTGAGCTGCCGCTGCCAAGTCAGCATGGAACTGGGGAACAGCCGCATTTACCCCTTGCATGCCTCGACCACTCCACTTTTAATATGTTACATCTGTCGGCACATCAGTCCAACAAAACGGGTGGGATCATCCACAATTCGTACAAGAGATGAGGCTCAGACAGAGAATTGCTTAAAATTCCAGAGTAGGTAGTGGAGGCAGGATTCGAGCCAAGGAGGATGGGTTCAAACCCTGGGTCGTTCGCAGTGCCCCCTTCAGGGACCGCCCTCACTTTCTCTCTGGCTTCAGCAGAGCTTTATGAGATGATGGTTATTAGTCATACCGGCTCCCTCCCTGCCTTGCGGATAAGAAGAGGGAAATTGCAGATCTTGTGCCTGGTCAGTGAGATGTTATTAGCTATAAATGCAGGTGTGAACATCTGTGAGGGTCAGGCAGATTATATAAGTGAATAAGTTAAGAAAAATTTTAAACCTTAACTTAGGTCCACTTAGCATATTAAGTATATAAAAATAGTTTTTATCCTATTAGGAACTATGTTCCAGTTTTTTTTTTAAGTACTTGGCTTTCTCTATCTAGCTTTTATTTTTACCACCTTCAGGGAGACATGAGAATGAGTAAAGAAAAATATTTCACTATCATAAAAAATAGTGTTTACCAGTGTTTAATGATGTGAGGTTGATAATAAAAGGCAACCAGGATTTAACCCCAGTGTTGAGGAGGCAATAAATAGTGGTTGGGGTTGTGTCAAATGAAAAAGTCTATGTCTTGTCTAACGAGTCTATTGTGGTATATTAGACTCAATGTTTAAAATGTCTTCATTGTGTATTAAGAAGATGATTATAAGAAAGGTATATGATGTATTCACCAGAGAGTAGGTAAACACCCACTATACCCCCTTTCCCTAATACATCAAAATTACATGTTTTATTTTATGAACAAATATGAATCATGGCCCCTTTAAAAATTGCCAGGTGACCATCACAGGAGGGAGGGCTTCTTTACACTCAAGTAAGGAAAGGGAAGTGGGACCTTAAATCAAAGGCCAGAAAATTCTGAAAGAGCATGAAACTCAAGATATATTTGAAAGGGGAAACAGCGTTCACCCCGTCAGATGGTAAAGCCCTATCGGCTCGATGAGCCTCACTTCCTTTCCTGCCCTCCTGACGTGCAGCACTGTGGTTTTGCGGATGAGCTGATTCATTCACCTGGGTCACACAGTTGCTTTCAGCTCCACTATTGCCAATAATGACCCAAATGTTGCTCATGTTTCCTATTTTTAACAGAAGCTAGAGAGCAATACATTTATGTGAAACTTCTAAATTTTTCAAGGTCAGCTGAAATTAAACATAAACTAATAAAGCCTGATGTGGACCAGCCACAACAGGTTTGGTGGCCACAATCAGTGCACTGGTTCGCATCCTCACGTGGACTCCAGGCAGGGTATTACATCAGGATATCATGGGGGGCGCATCTGTACAGAATCCCAAGTCAGGGAGGAGCTGTTGTTTGAGAGATAAAGAACTAGGTGAAGGACTGGCAAGACAGAAGAAAAAACTACTCTCTGTGAAGGTTAGGTTTATCTTGTCATGTCTATGTACCCTTGTAAAATTATGATTCGTGAGAACAGGGACTATTTCTAAATTATCGTATTTTGCTGTGTATGATGCAAACTTTTTGCCCAGATTTTCTGAGGGAAAAATAAGGGTGCACATTGTACATGGGTATAATGATCCCACGTCACCCTTGTACAATGTGCACTAAAACAGTGGGTGCGCATATACATGGTGAAAATGCGGTATCTCTTCCACCAGCGTCTGTCACAGCAAACGTTCATGTTCATGGAATGGAATGAATGGTATGGAGGGGAAGTATCCCACTCTGCTGACAGGCTTCAGGGGCAAGCAGGTGTGACGCAGGCCCCACTACCAAGTCACATTCTGAGTCTCACAGTCTCCTGGAGGTATGGAAAGAACCCAGGTGCTCTGTCTCCCTCCTTGAGGTGAAAGAGAGGAGGAATTTCTGGTGAAGTTTTGCTTAGAAGAGGATCTGAGTGAGGCAGCCTCCTGACAGCAGACTCAGGGCCACCTCTGAAAAATCTAGGAAAATTTTCCATTTTTTCGGGTTGAGCTGGAGGGGCAGTGGATACCACTGGCATCTGGAAATCTCAGGGCAGCACATCGTTGGACTGAGACCTGGCCCAGCTCACTCACAAGGCCAACGCTCCCTTGGGGCTCCAGCCCCTGCAGGAGCCAGAGTCAATCAGGTGGATGGAATCAGGTGGAGACAGGCCACGGGGTTGTGCTTGCTTTTACGGGATGTAACATTTTCCTGCAGGTCTGTTGCTCCCCATCCAAGGAAGAAGAGCCATAGGGAGCCCTGGCACTCCCTGTTCCCAGACTTTGTACTAGTTGGCTGGCTGGCCGTGGGACCTCAGAAGTCGCCTCTCTCCTCCAGGCAGATGTGTCCTCCTCTCAGAGGACTGGGACACACGACCTCTAAGATCCCTCTCAAGCCTCATGATTGTTTGATCTTCAAGACACAAGATGACTTATAGCACCCCTATGGAGTCCTCCTGGGGCTTTTCACAGCACTGCCCCCCCCCACCCCAGCCTCATCAAAGAGCTGCAGCATTTGTTGTTCCCTAGACCTGCTCCCTGTGGTTCTCTCACCTGCTGCTCCTGTCAGGCCCTCGCAGGGTGTGAAACCACCTACTTTAAGGTGCAAAATTTCCAAAACCAACCAACTGGCCTGAGAAGGCATTCATTATACTTGCTTTCTCCTTCTGCCCTTGCACTTTGCTCAAAAATCCTCTTTTAATTTCCTTTTTTTCCTGAACAATTTTCAGATTGTATTTACAGTTTGATTGATACATTTGCCACTGGAATGGTTCTCCAAGTCCTAATTACTTCCCTCTTTCCTGTAGTAAGAAGCACAACTTACTCAATATCTACCATGTGCCTGGCCCCCTCCTCCCTCCTCTCTACCTCCTCCCACTTCAGGTGGTCCATTCACCGTCATCATCTCCCTTTTCCATACCCCATGAAGTAGGTATGCTGGGCCTTACGAAGGAGACTCAGAGTGGCTGGCACAGGCCCAAGGTCCCCCCCACCTCCCTCACTGTGGGATGGGATCTGCTTGTGTCCGAACCTTCCCTGCTCTTGTCCTAAAGCCTGTGATGCATGCCAAGCATCTCAGTACCTTTGGGTGCAGCACCAGGGATTAAACTAATAAAAAGAGTTAGATCTGAATCATAAGACCTGGAAATATTTCTTGAATATATTTTTTCATACGTTCCCCTGCCTCCCTGAGCTCCAGCCCAGCGCCTGGTATCCCGGGTGGCTATCATGGGTCCCCTGCAGTGGGAAGGCAGGTGGCTGCTGGTGCAGAGGTGAGAGAGCAACAGATTGCATTTAAAACACCTCCCAGAATAAAAACAGCATGCATGAGATAGTTTAATAGATGTCAAGTGATACATGGGTATGTATATATGCAACATTTATGTATATACAAGTGATTGTGAATAAATGGTTCATGGGGTCATCTCTGGCTGGGGATTTTTAAGTGACTTTTAAAAGTTCTTCTTTTCATTCTGTATGTTTTTCAAATATTCCAAAGAGCATATATTAATTATATAAACCAACCCAGCAACAAAACTATTTTTACAGTGAAGGAAAAAACAAAAAAAATTGCCAAGGATTCATCATCCCTGAATTTACCTGATGATTTCTTTCAAACAAAATTGTTACCAGTCCTGTCCTGGAACTGTGTTTTTAGTTGACTATGTCACGAAGGAAGCGGTATTTCTTCACTGGATTCCAGCACTCCCTCCCTCTCTCGATGGGGAGGATTCCTTCGCATTCTGAAAATTGTTAAATAAGTCGACCTGCCTCCTTCCTAAACCTGAAGCATTTCACAGATTTGGTTATTGTCTGCTCCACCCATTGTGCTATTCCTCCCACCCCACCCCCCACTCCTGCAGAACAGGAAACCAGGCTGAGAAGCCCTAAAGCCCCAGGCCTAATTCTTCATCTTTGCTATAGTGTGTGCTTCCATGCAAAGCCACCCTCTCCCTCCACCCTTCCTCTGAAGCGGACCTGCAAGGTCAGGCTGCAGGGCCAGGGCCCTCCATAAGCGCCCCTTGATTAGAGGACCATTGTCATTCTCCTACCAATAGCCCAGGGAAAGAAATGCAGTCCAGGGGGCCAGCTTTCACAAGTGATGACACTGGCCGCTTTCAGGCCCTAGTCGATGCTGCAGCCTGGCCGTGCCTTCTGTGAGCCTCTTTCATCATCAGCTCCCTGACCAGATACGCAAGCCAGCAAAACTCCAGTATCAGAAACCACCTGGAGAAGTGCCAGGCGCAGGCCCTGACATCAGGGCTCTGGGCCCTGGAAGGGATGAGACACGGGCCAGCACAGCAGCTCAGTGGTGACCAGTTCCTCCACCCCAACCCCAGCCCCCAGCTGCTGCCCTTGGATTCATTTTGCCTGTCAGTTAAAATAACAGGCTCTTAGAACAATACAATCAGAGCATCTTTGAATATAGAACCATTGACTCTTAGATCATAAACTTTTTTTAAATGAATGAATGAGTTGGAGGATCTTTTTTTAAAAAAAAAGATTTTATTTACTTATTATTAGAGAGAGGGGAAGGGAGGAAGAAAGTGAGGGAGAGAAATGCCCATTGGTTGCCTCTCACACGCTGCCAACCCCAACTGGGGGCCTGGCCTGCAACATAGTCATGTGCCCTGATTGGGAATTGAACCAGGGACCTTTTGGTTGGAGGGATGATGCCCAACCCACTGAGCCATCCCAGTCAGGGAAGAATCATAAACTCTTGAGAGTGAGAGCCAGGGAATCCTAGAATCTCCCATTGGAAGTTACCTCAGAGGTCATCTGGTGTTGTCTCCCCACCTAGGTGACAGAAATTTCTTCTGATCAGGCTGAATGCAGCAATGGTGTGGCCACAACACCTTGTGACCATGGGGACGTGCTCAAGGTAGCAAAAGTAAGAAGCATATTTGTGGCTCTAACTTCTGATGTAGTACATGAGGCCAAAAAATGTCCCTTCTCCTTTGTCACTACGTAACTACTGCTCCCAGAAATCTGTGGTGCTCTTGACTCTCTTAAAGCTTCATCCTCCACTGGAGGAGGCTGGAGGAGGAAGAGGAGGCTTGGGAAGCTCATTAAAATATGTTTACCACTTCTTCCAACCAACCAGTCTTACAGTTCATCCATGAGGAAAAAACAAACAAACAAACAAGAGAAAAATGGGAAGGTCTTACCTCTCCGCTTTAGAACTATGGACTATTTTCGTGGATATGTTTGCCCTTCCCCCTCACAGTTTTGGCTCTTATACCTAAAAACAAACAAATAAAAACAGCCTGTTTGGTGAACTTTGTAGAGACAAAGCTAATTTGGTCCTTTCTTTTCCCTCATCTCTTGCAGGCTCTGGCCACGGCCCGTGAGCATTAGAAAAAACTTGTCACCCACGCAACTCCTCGCCTCATTCTTAAAGGAAAATATTTATATTGTGCCACAGAAAGGGTTTCCATGGCAGTGATGATGGTAACACTGTTGCTTGGCAACCACTTGAGTCCATCTTGAATAATCTGAAATCCCCTTCAGAGACAAATAAGGAAAATCTGTCAAAAGTGCTGTTCCATTAGTGGAGGAGCTGGAAAGATGGCTTTCTCAGCCCCTTCCCCCTCCCAGTTCTCCTTTCTCCTCCTCCTCGGGCTCCTCGAGCTCATCTCCTTCACTTGTTCTCAGGAATTCTCCATATCTCCTGCTCTTCCAAGGGCTTGCCTTGCCCTTTTTCTCACCCACTGTGGAGACACTGCCCAGAGCTCTGCGAAGGGTTAAGGACTGGCAGGCAAAGCCACGCCAAGGATAACAGGGGGCAGAATCATCCTTTTTATAGAGCTCGCTGCTGCCCCTGGAGACTGGGAGCTTGTTCTTCTCTGTCAGCTCAAAGCAGCTCGGGCTGGACAGTTTCACAGCAAAGAAAGACAAGTCTTTCCTGCAGTACAGCTCCCAGGCACCCTGTGTCGACAGGTCACCTGGTCTCTGGGTCTCGGTTTCCTCATCTGTAAAATAAAAGAGCTGGGTAGAGGGTCCTTCTAGCTCCTATATTCTAGGAATGTTTATGAATCAACAATGTTCTATCCTCTGGTTCACAAAGACACCAGAGATGTCTCTTAGCAGGACTGCTTGGAGCGCAGACAGGACCGTGGGCCAGAGACGTCCTGGAGCACAGGCGGCAAACGCAGGGCCAGAGAGCCGAATCCGGCCCTCCACCTTGTTCTATCTGGCCCTGCACCTTGTTTCTACCCAGTGGCAGCGCCGAGCCCTTGCTTACCTGTTAAAGGGTAGTTACATTTATACAGTCCTAAAATTACATTCGACCCTTTGAAGGCAACCATGAGGCTGATATGGCCCCTGGTGAAAATGAGTTTGACACCCCTGTAAGTGTGCCTGCACCGTGAGGGTTAGTGCCTTTGAAAAGCATTATGTACACTGTCACCATTATCTACCTCATTATTAACACGGTGAGCACTGAACCACAGACCTCATCTTCAGGGTCACTCTAACTCAAAGTCACTCTAACTGGAGAAGGTGCGCCAGCAGAGCTAATTAAATAAACGCGCCCTCTCTGGGAAGCAGCATCTCTTCAGGAGAAACTATCTTTAGCCCAATTCATACCCACCTCTGGGGTTTTCTTTGCCTCTTTCCTTACTGGAAAGCAGCTTGAGAAACTAGACATGCTGACCTGTTTTCTTTTTGTTTGTTTTTCATTTTTCCTCCCGCTTCTAACTGATGCAGACAAAGCTTCTTGAAGAGAGGAGGAAAGCAGTTTATAAAACATTTTTATAATTTTACTAGAGGGCAAGGAGACTACTCTTCTAGTTTTGTACGGAGACTAGGAAGAATGCAAGAAATCATGGGAAAAGGAAAAGAAGCAAAGAAGCAAATGTTACCTCCAAAGGAAACTGAGATACCTTTTCTCAAAGCTCTTCTTGGAAAGGAGAGAGTTTACAAAGCCACCTCAGACTTACTCAGCCCTCTGGCCTGACTGCGAGGCAGGCAGTGCAGGAGTTAAAGGGTGGGCTTTCGACGACACACACCACCCTGCCCACCACGGGCAGGTTATTACTTACCCTGAGTGACTCTCAGTCTTTTCATCTATAAAACAGGAGACGCAGTATCTACCTCACAGTGCTGTGCACAGAGTTTTTTGTGTCAACTTGGCTAGATTATAGCACTTGTATATCTAATCACTCATCTAGGAGTCACTGTGAAGGTAATTTGTAGATGGGATTAACATCTACAATCAATTGACGTGACATCAGGGAGGTTGCTCTCAATAAGGTGCATGGGGCTCAACCAGTTAAAGGCCTTCAGGGAAAACCCTGAAGTTTCTCAGAGAGGAAGAAATTATGCTTCAAGACCCCAGTGCTAACTCCTGCCTGAGCTTCCAAGCTGCTGGCTTGTCCCATGGGTTTTGGACTCACCAACCCTCACAATTGAATGAGCCAATTCCTTGAAATAAAGCTGTCTCTCTCTGTATATGTATATGTATAAGTGCACATTATATATAGTACATATACTACTCAGTTATAGTCAGCTCACCACCCCCAAATATATATATATATACATATGTATATATTCTGCTTATATATTTCATATATACACATATTTCTTTCCCTGTTTCTCTGGAGAATGCTGACAGATAGAGGCTATCTGGGGTTTCAGATAACACACATGTACTCACCTGTTTGCCAGGCCCGCATGACTGAGGCCTGCGTAGGGGAACTGGCCTGTCCAAAAGCTATGCTGACTGAGCGGCCTTGCTTGGCCCCCACACCCGCTCTTGCCTGCTGGCCACAGCTGATTGGACTGGGCAGGGGTAGGCACCTGATCTAAAGGCCACCACTCATGGCCTGGCCTGGCATGATGCAAAAGGATGAGCCAGGCCAATTAGATTTCCTTTCTTAGGACCTTAGTTAGGAACTAAAGAAGGATTTCACCAGCGGGTAGAGGGTAAGTTAGGTCAATGGTGGGACGATTGAAAAGGTTAGAATGAGACCGTCATGGGATGTGACCACAGAATGGTCTGCATTTCTGTGAACCTGTAACCAGGCCTTAAAATTTGGGAGATTTTGCATTAAAATCCAGCCAGAATGTGGACGCCCAGTTACAGTCCTCCTGTGCCAGGGTCCGCTCTAAGCTCTGGAATAATAGCCCCTTCCTGCAGGTAACACTTACCTTCTCTTAGAAAACTGCAGGACTGGCTCAGCCACCAGATCAATTTCTAAGTTTGTTCCAACATTGCCTGAAATCCAGCATGTTCTCCCTGAAGCCTCTATCTTCCTCACAAGCAGCTGTAATTAATTCCTTTCATGTTGTCTCAAAGAGTATACCCCACAGTCAGGCTCTTTTAAAATCGGAATGGGCCCAGTGTGTCTCCAAGTCAGCCCACCATCCCCAAGTCTACACCTGGCAGGCGGCCTGCCTCCCTCCTGCTCACACCTCTGTCTGGTGTCTGTCCCCACGTTTGATGCAGAGACCACAGGACTTCCCCTTGCCATCCATCGACCAGCTCCAACAGCTCATTTCAGGTGAGCTGGTTCAGCATACGTTCGGACAGGGCTATGTATGCATCAAGTGATAAAATAAGGTCCAGAGACACCACTTTTAAAAAGTTGTTCATATAACAGGTGTCCCAGGAGAACATCCTTTCTTTCTTATATATATGCCTGCGGCCCTGAGTCAGTCTCAAACCAAAATAAACTCCCACAATGCTTCAACCTCCAAATTAATTTCTTATGAATAATAAAACTCTAGGGAGCACCTACCATGGTCTAGGTCTAGATGGGTATAGTGGAGAACACCGGCGATTCATCTGGGTCTTCCATCAGCGAATCACAGGGACGGGTGATATGAGAGTGACAGGGCGGGCCACCACTGGGTGCACATCTCAGAAGAGCGGGGAAGAGAATGAGGCCCAGTGTGGGGACGTCTGCTTTCTCCCTGGTTCCACAGTTAGCCTCGGAGCTGTGTCTAGAATCCTATTCTTTGGACTCTTTGGCCAGGTCTTTGCCATTCCACCACGAAGGGGCAACTTTCCAGACTAGTGACCCAAAGGAGTGATGTGGGCTGAATGGCGGACTATGTTGAACTGGAGGGTGCAGACCCCTCTAAAGGATGACTGCTACTTCTTAACCTTTTGTGCCTCATCCAGCTTACTCATCCACTGGGCAGGACCCTTTGCTGCCCCTGGCACTAGGCAGGAGGGGCAAGAGGAGGGTGAATAAAGTCAGGTTTTCCTTCAGCCCGTCCCTTAGCTCTGCTTGGTAAAACATCCTAAAATTGAAGTTTGTTTAAACCTTATTTGCATGGCCTAGCCAACACGCATAAGAATTGCCTTGGACATTTCTTAAAATGTGGATTGCTGGATCCTCCCTGGAGATTCTAAGCCAGAACCAAATGGTTCTGATGTGGCTGCTACCCAGGTTAGTGATAGCCGTTGGGGAGGGAACAGAGCCCTGATCTATTCGCTGAGGGACGGGTAATATGGAGCTGGTGGGGTGAGTGTGCTGTGTGACTTCACTCCTCCATGGGTTGTTACACAAGGACGTTCAATGGGATAAGCCCAGGGGTCCCTCCAGTTCTGCCATCCAGGGTGGTGTTATTCAGCAAACCCCAGACATTCGGACCCCAGGGCTTGGCTAAGCAGGCAGACAAAGAGTGACTGGGTGTGTTGACCACACTTAAATCTACCTGTATGGAGTTCCTTAGACAATACATTCTCCTGCCAGTGAACCTGGCCAGTTGGAACACCCTCTACCCACTGACAACTTTTCAACATATGCGTCCTTCCCAGAGGCCCTGAGAGCAGAGCCCAGCCAAGGGGCTTATCTGTCTAGGGGGCCTGGGTCCTCCAGACTCAGACACTGTCCTCTTCTTTTTCCCACTGGTGTGTCTTAATGCTGAGAACTTTCCTTCATACCCCTAAGAGGGGACCAGCCCATAGACACATGATCCTCCAAGGAGTGGGAGAAGGAGTGGTTCTGGGTCAGTTGACTCTAAACCTGAGAGATGAGGCAGCCCCGCCCGTCCCCTTTGAACCCAGAGGCACCATGGAGGTGAGAGAAGCTTTGGGGTCAGACCTGAGTTCTAATCCTGGCTCTGCCACTTACCTGCTGTGGGTAATACAAGTAACTCCATTTTTCTGAGCCTCAGTGTTGCCTCATCTAAAAAATACGAAATGGGAATAACCAAGGTTATTATTTGCAGGGTTGCAGTGAGAATGGAATCTGATCACATACATGGAGCTCTGGACACTTAAAAGGGGCTCAGTAATCGTCACCCCTCCTTCCTGCAGCTCTTTCTGACTGCTACCCGCTGCTTGGGTGAAGCTGTCCCTGTCTGTCTCTCCAGCTTAGAAGTCATCAAGATAGAGTGGAGATGGCAGGAGGATGCCTTCCCTCTGACATTATTTAAAACTATTCAAAAGAAACATGTACACAAGAAGCAACTCTGGGGAAACAAAGCGAAGTGAACAAAACAAATGTAAATCCACACAATGAAATGCAGTTCCTGCAAGAGAGATAATCAGATAACCGCCCCACAGTTCTCAGGGACAGTGTGGCCTATTGGAGCTACAGATGCCCCTAGCTGAAAATGGAAGCCTTGTCCCTCCTAGGGGTCCTCCGCTGCTACTGCACTGTTTTCTCAGCCCAGGAGTTGCCTGAGTGGAGGCACAGACAGTGCTCCACTTGCCAAGATCAGCTTTGCAGCTCCTCCCTGGCTCCTGGCCCAACACAGGCAACCCTTTCCCACACCCCCAATCCTCTGGTGGCCCCTAAAAGGACAAGAAGCTATAGCCCTGCCTGCACAGAGCTGCACAAGGCCTGTCATGATTCTGGGCTCAGGGCGGCTGGTTCTCACTCTGGTTCTCACTCGGGTGGGTGTCGGATAACAGCAGCAGCGAGAGACTAATGGCACTGCCTTTTCTGCATCTGGGCCAGGCCTTGCGTGGGCTGCTGGGGACACAGAGCCGAGAGAAGGACAGAGTGAACCAATCCTGGAATCCCTGGCTCACTGCCAAACACCTGGACTCAGTGCCTGGAGGGCTGGGGGCTTAGAAGGGAGGCCCTGCAGAGCAGCCCCCTCACAGGCCGAGCTGGTTAATGCAAAGCCCTGACAAACTTGGAACAACTGGAGGTAGGCCCCGACCCACAGCTGACTGAGTCTGAGGGAAAAGTAAAACCCTGAGACTGCCCAGTGCTTCCAGCCAGACAAGCAGGAGTTAACAGCTGCTTGTGGGCACCGAAAAGATTAAGCTTGTGGGCCTCCTGGGCCCAAGAAGGTAGCAAAGATCTGCTCTGGGATTTGAAAAACTTGCCAATGAGTGACAGAGAGAGCTGAGGGTGCTTAAGTGAGGCTCCACCTGTGGAATGACAATTTACCATAATTAGGGACACCTCAGGACAGAACTAGAACCGGGGGAAGAAGGTACAGAGAGAATATTCCACTACGCACAGCCAGTAACAGTGGAGCAAGCACTGAATCGAGGTTTTTGGAGGGATGATCTGTTTTGAAGTTTGAAGAAAGATTCCCAAAATGAGATATGTCAATGGGCATGATGTCAGTTATGCAGCCTGGTGAGCCCAGGCTGCAACATTTTGAGCAGCCTACTCATGCACAAGAATAGTCTGAACATGCACTACTAGTATGGTTTTCCCAGTCAGAATATAAAAAACCAGAATCTCCTGGAGTAAACTTCTGGACACTTGTCTTTGAACCTGAACTCTCAGAGCTTATTTGGAGTTGGACCTGCTCTCAGCTCGCAGGTGTCAGTTTGCCGTCAAGGCCTGACAACTGGTGCTCTGCCCGGGTTCTCTCTGAGCCTGGGAGCGTGGTACTGGATCACAGGGGTGCAGTCCAGTCCCCACCAATGGGGGCACAGATTGTGCCAGAAGAGGCGATGGTGTGTCATCACATCACAGCAGAGGTTCCTGGTGGGGCATCTTTTTTTGTCAGACCCTGGCCCAGTGGGTCCAGTTGCCCATTCAACCCAACCCCCATCCTGTCTGAATACATTGTTTATGGTGCCCTATCTAGGAGGCCTCATTATCTATAAACAGAAGGAGTCCCATAAAGGAACATGCGGAGTGGCTGCTCCTGCCCATTTCCTATGTGTCATTGTTGTTTTTCCTCATCTCTTGGCTGGAGTTTACCCTCTTAGTACCTAAAAAATTGGCCCTAAACTCAACCCTCCAGATCTGCCATATCTTTCCATAATTCCAGATAAGGACATCCAGTTTAGACCAGACATAGGGAGAGAAGCTGTTTATACATTGGAAACAACCAAAAGAGAGAACAACACATTTACTGCACTCAGAGCTTCACATCATCTAATTTACCCCTCATAGCGATGCTTTTAGATGGGCTACATTCTGTGGTCTTTTTGGATCAAATAATTGTAGCAGGATATGGCCCTTTAATTTACTTTGACAGGACACCTGGATTTGTTTGGACTTCTTTGCTGCATTGGAAGGTCTCATCTAGTGTTCCCCAGGATGGGATGAAACATCTTCCAACCCCTGCAGAAGATGACTGTGTTCTCCTAGCATCAATACTCTGTGCCTTCTAAGAAGGAGGTCCTGGTTTCCTTGTTTTATTTTTAAATTGCTAAGGACTTTTTTTTTTTTAGAGAGAGGGGGAGAGAGAGAGAGAGAGAGAGAGAGAGAGAGAGAGAGAGAGAGAGAGAGAGAGAAATGTTAATGTGAGAGAGAAATACTGATCGACTGCCCCTCGTTTGTGCCCTGACTGGGGACCCAACACACAACCCAGACATGTGTCCAGACCAGGAATCAAACCTGTGATTCTTTACTTTGCAAGACAATGCCCAACCAACTGAGCCACACCAGCCAGGGCTAAATTACTAGTGATTTGAGCTCCAGTTTTTAGAGATGGGGTAGATGTTTGCTGTTTTTTGTGTATGTTCAATTTGCCTCTTCAGCATCCTTTTCCTATTTAAAAATAAAATACCCCAGTGTCTTTTTGGGGAGTAACCCCTCCCCCTCCCCCACTGTGTGCACATTGGTGTGTTTTGCCCCCATTCCAGGAAACCCTCTTCATCAGGTCCCTTCTCTGTCACACGACAGTACAGCCAAGGAAGTAGGCCTGCGACCTATGGCCAACCAAGCAGACTCCCCGCTGGGGCCTTGAATGTTGAGCAGAGTAATGCCAAGATGCAACACAGACTGTCAGGTACCCCCTGTGCTTGTTCCTGTCCTGCTTCCAGGCTGTCTTTGGACTCCCTATTACTTCCATGAACTCCCTGATAACTTCCCAATCAATTTCCTTTTTTGCTTAGATCGTGTTTTATGACAGCCAAAACCAAGGATGACTCCCTTCCCTGGCATTATTTATAATGAGCAACATGATGAAGAATCAAGTCAACAAGAGACCAGAAATTTGACTTTCTGCTGCCTCCCTCCTTCTCCTTCTAAGACATCACGGCTTAGTGAATGGGCTGACAGAAGAACGGCTTCGACATTCCAGTAAGTGCTGAGAAGCCAGATCTGACAGTTCGCAATCCACCCTCCTTATTCCCATAAGTGGCACCTTCACATCGTCTGCAATGGGCCTAACCCAACTCCCGTGTAGCCTTGAGGTGAAAGGGAGCATCACTTCAGATGCCAACCAATGACAACCCTAGGAGGACACCTGGTCGCTGCTGTGAATTATTATTCTTTTCTCATTTGGGCTCCTCTGTGAGAACACCATGTATTGAGCCCCAGGATGACTGAAAGTCCAGAAAGGACGTGGACCTTCCAAGAGCCTAGAAGCTCTCGTGCACAGGCTCAGAAGCTGAACTGAGCTCTCTAGGGAAGCAATTGCTATGTGAGTGGGATGTGGAGCCCCGGACTCACCATGTTCATCTGAAAATGACTCAAGAGCCAATGGGGCGATGTGACTCCTGATAAGCTCATCCAATCTGGAGACTCATTCAGTGATGCCTGGAATGTTGGGACAGCTCTGCACCCTCCACTGAGACCATTGACTCCAGAAGATGGAGGGAACTCAGAACCGAACCAAGAGAAGATTCAGGTGAGATAGAAGAGTGAAGCAGGCAGCTAGCCAAAGCACCGTCACGTACAACAGGAGATGAAATTTGTTTCTGCATCATATAAAACTAAAACCCATGGGCAGAAGTCTCAGGGAAGCTGACTTGGATTGGAATAAGGAAAATCTTTTAAACAGAGCAACACAGCAGCAAAGTGGGCGGCCTGAGGAAGCCTCTCAAGAAAGTGGACAAGAGAGTGACCTAATGGGGCAGGCACCTGGGTCAAGTCCCAGGTCTATTACTTAATAGTTGGGTGAACTTGGTGTGTTTTTTAACTTCTCTGTCCTCATCTGTAAAATGAAGAAAATAATGGTACCTACTTCGTGGGGCTATTTTAGGGTTAGGAGCCAATGTTTGTAATAGGCACTGAATAGTGCCTGACATATGCATACACTTATGTTAAATGCTGGGTAGTCACTAGACTTATAACTGGTAGGTAGTAAGACATCATTGCCAGAAGCAGTCAAACCAGACTGGACGACGAGAGTCAGGGATGCTAGAGGTCACTCCTGCATTGGCTGGAAGATTGGACCAGACCATGGTGAAGAGAATGGAGCACAGGCTTTTGTGGAGGAGAGCCTATTTCATGATGTGACTACTGCCCGGATTCACAGTTAGATCCAGGCCCGAACAGAGATTCCTTCTTGAAAATTCCCTTGGAGACCATCTGGTCACCCCTTCCCCGTGCCCTTCAGCATGCTGGTTTGTACTGGCTCCTGCTCCACCCTTGGCAAGTGTGGAAGGCGTTTTCCCCTCATCTGGGGCTGGTCATGTGCCAGTACCCTTATCCATCCAGCCCTGTCCTATGTATGCCCTCAGTGCCTGCCGAACGGCGCATGGGGTATCCGTTGTCCTGACACCTCCTGAGACAGGACTTGTATGTGGGTTCCCTTAATAAACTCTTGAGAATATGATGGAGATGTCAGCCTCTTCCTAGTCTCTTGGCCCTGGGAAGTTTTGCATATCAGCTTTGGTGGCAGATGGCTCTGGGTTTTATATCACACAGCGATCACTGTGACTGTGGACAAACCCCCGAATCTCCAGGTCTCAGCTTTCACATCCGTAAAGGAGGCTGATAGCGCTCCCCCCGCAGCACCGTCACAGGATTAAACAGTCCTGTGTACCGATATCGGTCTTGTTACTTGGACTTTTTTCATACTTTTAAAATCTCAAAGAACTATAATACTGTAAGATATGTAAAGAACAATCACCTGTGAACAACAGTCTGTGACACATAATGATGGCTGGTGTCTTCTTTGTGCTCTTCACCTGCTGGGAGGGGCAGAATGCTTGATTCTGCTTCTCTCTCCCCTTCCCCGTGGCTGCCTGACACCAGAGCTGGTCTTTTTGTCCTTTTGTGAGTGCCCTTTCCTTTCAGGCAGCTTGGTGTGACTCACCCTTCTTTGCAATTAACTGTGATGTTCTGCTGGAGGCTTCCATTACAAATGATGAGAACAGCCGCTGTAGCCTAAACAGGGTCTGGCTGGTGGATTGTTTTACCTTGGGTTGTACAGCCAAAGAGATCGAAGATGGGCCCCTAGGCATTCGGTGACTGGCCTGCCTCTCTCCTGCTGCCCAGTTTTGTCCCCTGGGTTCCCGTGGCATAGTCAGTCCCAAGGACTGGGCCTGTACACCCATACGGGCTCATTGGCACCTGTCTGGGTGGCAGAAGCCAGGAAGCTAGGCTGATGAGGGAGGCTGGCAAGGAGAGAAATGCTCCTTGTTCTCTTGGAGTTTGTCTTCCATTTAATTCAGGATGCTTTAATTGAACACTTACTCTGTGCCAGGCACATCAGGGATCAGACACGGATTTGAAGCAGTCCTCACTCTGGAGAAGCTTAGAATTTACCAGGAGGGGGAGGCAGATCCATGGATAGTCCTAAGCCTGTCTGATGGGACAGAGCAACTGCTGTATAAGTAGAGGAGAGACTCTCCAACCAAAGGGGCCCTAGAAAGGCCTAAAACAGTTGCTACTTGTTGAGTACCTACTAAGCACAGGGTGCCTCCCCTATCTCATTTAATCCACACAACTCTGTGAGGAATGGGATTGTTATTACCCTATTTTACTGATGAAGAAACTGAGATTCTGAAAGGGGAAATAACTTCTCAAAGTCACACAGCCAGTAAAATAGATTCAGGACAAGATTCTTAGTCCAAAACCCTTTTCCAAAAGGCCAGCTGTGTGCTTCTCAGAGGAGGCTGAATTTGACCTGGGCCTGAGAGAAGGCTGGTATCTTAGGCAGCTCTGGGGGTGGGGTTTTCCTCCAGCCTCCTTGCTTTTAAGTACAAACTGCCTGCTCTGAGCCCCCTTCTTTGCACAAGGGGCTGATAAAGTCTCAGCCAGGCTTAGGGAAGGATCCTCCTAGTTTCTGTCTCTGGCCCCCACCTGTGATTCTTTCCTAAATGAAGAACCGCACTGTTGATCCAAACAGTACAGCCTGTCCACTGGAACCACCAACCAAATTGATTTAGCACCTGCTGGGAGCTATTACTCGGTTAGGCACCATTAATGACCCATTCAACTCTCTAACTAGTCAGGCACAAACATATCCCTTGTTACCTTGAGGCAAATTTGTTCTTGCCTCAAATGTGGAATTTTGGACAATCATTTCTGGAAAACTATAACGAGTTTGAGTACCTCTTCTTACAGATCCCATACTGAGGTTTGGAGGGGAAGGGGCTGGCCTGGGAGCTCTTCACCTGCTGGGAGGGGCAGAACTAAGACTTGCAGAGCCCACTGAGGTAGGCGTGTGTTCTGATTGTGCTGTCACACTTCATCCTCATCTTAGCCCTGATGAGAGGGCTCTCTCTGCACCCCATTTTCAGGTGAGAAATCTGATCAGCTGAGGGGGGGTGGTGGGACATACCCAAGGTCATATGTGAAGAAGCCTTCTGGCTGTCTCCAAAACCTCACCCCAGACAGGAAGGAGGCAGCTATTTTTCCCCCATGCCTTTTTGGGCTTGCAAAACAGGCTTAGGTTTGGTATGGACCCAGGAAGTCTAGGGCCCAATGTCTCCAGCTCAAAGGGGCTCCCCCGCCCGACACTGGACCTCCCCAGTGGGGGAAGATCTGAGCTGCCTGAAATAATGACCAGCCTTGAGCAGGCACAAAGTGACACGCAGAAGGCTGTGGAAAGTGTACTTACATTTCTCCCTTTGTTCCTGGATGACTCATGCAGCCCCCATAACAAAATTAATGTCTTCTCCAGCACCAGAAAATTGTATTTCCTTCTTTAAAAAAAATCACAGTCAGCCTGCAAATGGCCCTGGCTTATCCTGGAGGCATGGAGCCATCCTGTGGCCACTTCCCAGGACAGGCTGGAAGCTGAGAGCAGGACCGCCGTGGGAGGCCTCCCGGAGGCTGTCTCTAAGCCCTGTGCTCTGCTTCTGGCCAGAGCTTCTGCTCCCCTGGTAACATTTCATCACACCGGTGTCACCTCAGGACTGATGCTCCGAGCGTGAGCAAGTGCTCTGAGAGCCCCCATCACACTCCTTACTGGGGGCCCTCCCCCAGGGGGCCAGTTTACTCCCCTCTCATGCTGCAGCTCCAGGGCCCACTCTGGGGGCCCTTCTGCCTCCTCTGCACCCCAGGTAGCATCGGCCCTCTTCCTTTGTGGTCTCACTATCTCTGTACACAGGTCCCTCGCAATAATAATAAATGGCAGCCAACATTTATATAGTATTTACTATGTGTCAATCACTATTCTAAGATATACATTGATCCTCATGGTTTGTTACCTTTAGTCAGACATGGTCAACATGTTAAATGGAAAATCCGAGAAATAAACAATTCATAAGTTTTCAGTTGCACACCGTTCAGAGTGGTATGATGAGTCTCACACCGTGCTGCCCAGAATACGAGTCACCCCTTTGTCCAGCGCACTGATGCTATGCAGCTGCCCACCCCGAGTCACTTAGCAGTGGTCTCCATCATCAGATCCACTGTCACAGTGCCACAGTGCAGTGCCATATTCAAGAGACCCTTGCTTACTTAGTAGTGGCCCCGGAGTGCAAGAGTAGTGGTGCTGGTGCTTGGGATATGCCAGAGAAAAGCTGTAAAGTGCTTCCTTTCAGTGAAAATGTGAGCGCAGTATGGTATTTTGAGAGATCACATTCATATAATTTTAATTACAGTATATTATTATAATTGTTCTGCTTTTATTAGTTATTGTTAATCTCTCACTGTATCTAATCTATAAATTAAACTTTGTCAATGGTATGAATGTATAGGAAAAAAGAGAGTATATATAGGGTCGGTACTGTCTGTGGTTTCATGCATCCACTGGGGGTCTGTCTTGGAACATTTCCCCCTCTGTGGATAAAAACGACTACCGTGTATGTATATGTGCACACAAGTATATATAGCATATATGTATGTAAGTGTATGTGTATGTATGTACACACATTTAATCTTCACGATCCTGTGAACCAGGCTTGGTTTCCCCATCTGTGCAATGGAGCTGATGATGATGCTTATCACCACCGTGCCCTCCAACCTCCAGCACCCCACCCCTCATCCCAACCGTGGTACCCTACAGCCTCCAGCACCCTCACTCCTCGTTTTACCTGCTAACTTCTCAGGGCCCCCTTTATTCTGTGGTCTCCTTGTGGATAGTGTTATGTCTTCTTTGCCCAGGTGAGTCTGTGCTCCGGCTCAGCTCAGGATCTAGGCCACAGCTGGGCTTCACGTAGACTTGCTGAAAGAACACATCTCATCTGCCACCCTGGGCAACAGCACTTCCCAGGGCTCACAGGCTTCTTTGTGCCACCTGTGTTTTCAGTTCACCCACAACATGCCACTGGCTCTGTCCTCTGTGCCCAAGGATGGATGGTGCTGCTTCCAGCCCTGGCTCTGCCTCTCTGTTTGGGACTTCGTGCTTCATCCTATGAGGGTCGGAGGATACAAAGGATGTAGACAAGTACGCACCCCATTCCTAAGTTCAAGTTTTGTTTGCCTTTCAAAGGCACTAGGTATACATACCTTCATGCTAAAAACTAAATGTTGGACATCTACTTCAAATCTGGCACTGTTCCAGGGGCTGAGAACACAGTGGCAAACAAGAACCAGTCCCACCTCCACAGCACTTATGTTCTAGTGGGGAGACAGGCTGTACCCAAACAGAAACTGAGTATGTGAGAGGACGCCAAGTGGTGTAGGTGCCATGAAGAAGAAAGCAGGGGAAGGGCAGAGAGAGGTGGGGTGGTCAGTGTTTCCCTGAGAATACAACAGAGCAGAAACCTGACAAAGTGGGGGAGACAGACTGATATCTGTGGGAAGAAGGTTCCAGGCAGGAGGTGTAGCATGTGCCAAGCTCTGTGGTAGGCTCATGCGCAGACTGATGGAGGGAGAGCAAGGAGCCATTGTCAGGCGAGCAGAGAGTGAAGGCAACTGTGGATACAGATCCCAGATCTTCATGGGCCATTATGGGGATTCGGGGTTGGCCTTAGTTCACAAGAGTGACTTTAACAAAATACTACAGACTGGGTAGCTTATAAATAATAGACATTTCTTTCTCAGAGTTCTGGAGGCTGGAAATCCAACATGAGGGTGACAACATGGTTGAGTGAGAGTCTTCCCTTGGACTACAGACTTCTCATTGTGTCCTCACTTGGTGGAAGAGGCAAGGGAGCCCAGTGGGGTCTCTTGTATGAGAACACTAATCAGAATCTGGAGAGCTCCACCTAAGTACCTTCCAAAGGCCCCACCTTCTAATACCATCACATTGGGCACTGGGATGTCAACATACGAATGTGGGGGCACAATCATTCAGACCACAGCAGGGTTTTATTCCAAGGATGTTGGACACTCCAGAAGGGGCTGGCACAATCTGACCCATGATTTTAAAATGTGAAAGCATGGGTTTCTGTGTGTGAGACCACCCTCAGTTACCAAGATCAGTAATGATGTTTGGGGTTTACAAGTAGTCTTTCTGTTATGGCTGCCATTTCTCAACAGTGCCCTTCCTTCACAGCCCACATTGCATGTCCATGGACTTGAACTAGAACTTATAGTCCAATAAGAAATACAACCAAATATACAATTGCAGTGCTGCTGACTCAAGCTACAGTGGGGCAACGTAGAAAGCTGTGGAAGCAGAAAAAAGGGCTACGCAGTTAGACAAGGGCTTTATCAGCTGCAAAGTCAGGGGTGCCTTCCAGATGAGGTAGCATATGACATGAAACCTGAAGGATAAGCAGCAGTTGGCCAGGAAATGTGACGTTTAGGCAGGGGAAACCATACATACATGCAGAGGAACCCCGATGCTACTGTGGCAATGGTTTTGTCTGCATCCCAATTCCCTCACCCCTTGTCCTTCAGTGCCCACCTTGCTGACTCCAAGGCTGGCTGAACTTGGCTGTAGAAATTTGCCATCACTGGTTCCAACACAAATTCACACTCTAATCCCAACTGGACACTTGGCCACTCAATCTTCCTTTCCTTGATAATTAACTACCCACCATATTCCCAGCAGCACATTCTCCAGACTTCTGTTCTTTTCCTGCCCCTCTCACTCGCCAAGGGTGGCCTAACCTCATATAATGAAGTGAACTCCCAGGTGCTTGCTACTGCTCTTCATCTCAGAGAATGTTTGCATCTTTAGCCCTCATGAAACAATCAGACAGTATGTTAATGGAGGACTTTACATGGGGAGAGAAGGCTGCCACCACCTGACTTCCACCGTTCCATTTTAAAGGCATCACCAAGAATGGGTGAGAGCACTAAGAATGGGAGAACCAAGGCATTGGGTGTCTTGATGAGATGAGACATACAGTGGATGGCACCTCACCTGCATGTGAAAATCACTGGGGGAGCTTTAACAAATACTGATGCCTGCGGCCTATCCCTACCAATTATGATTTAAAAGGTATGGAGTATAGCCTATGTACGGACATTTTTAAAGTGCCCCAGCTGATTCTAATGAGCAGCAAGATTGCAACCACTGCCACGTGAAGCACAAAATTCTACCAGTAAAGTACAAAGTACACATCCTTGAACTGTGCTTGCCCCCACAAAAGTTGATTTTAATCAAGCCATTCAAGTTAATCTCTAGTAAAAGAAATTTCTGGGGCTGGAGAAACAAGTTAAGTGATACTGTAAGGAAGCAACCAGACAAATCCAGAAGGTGACTCATTTTGCTTAGTAACTGACTCATTTCATTTTTTCAGTAATTCGATGGCTTAAAAAAGGGGGAGAAGGAAATGTTCCAGATTAAAAAATTTTGAAGAAATAACAACAAAACACAGTGCATGAATGCACTTTGGATCTTGAATTGGACAGGTCACTTTTTACACAACTAGGGAAACTTGATTGTGGAATAGAATTAGAATGTTTCAAAGAGTGAATGGCTATGTTAGTTCTGTAATTACATTGAGATAATATAAGACATGTTTTTTAAAAAATACATTGTATGGATTATGCTATTATAGTTGTCCCAGATTTTCCCCCTTTGCCCCTCTCCACCTGGTACACCATTCCTTCCAGCAATCTCTCCCTTAGTTCATGTCCCTGGGTCATGAATATAAGTCCTTTGGCTTCTCCATTTCCTATACTGTTCTTAACATCCACCTGTCTATTCTGAATCTACCAATTTGTGCTTCATAATCTCTGCATAATCTTTTCCCCTATCCTCCCCCTGCACCCTCCCAAACTGGTAACCCTCCAAATGATCTCCATAACTATGATTCTGTTTCTGTTCTGCTTGTTTGCTTAGTTTGTTCTTTGGATTCAGTTATTGATAGTTGTGAATTTATGCCATTTTAATGTTAATCATTTTGATCTTCTTTTCTTATATAATTCCCTTTAGCATTTTATATAATAATGGTTTGGTGATACTGAACTCTTTTAGTTTTACCTTGTCTGGGAAGTACTTTATCTGTCCTTCCATTCTAAATGATAGCTTTGTTGGATAGAGTAATCTAGGTTGTAGGTCCTTGCTTTTCATCACTTAAAAAAACTTCTTGTTTCAAAGTCCTTCTAGCCTGCAAAGTTTCTTTTGGGAAATCAGTTGACAGTCTTGTGGGAACTCCTTTGTAAGTAACTATTTGCTTTTCTCTTTGTAAGTAACTATTTTGCTTTTAAGATTCTCCCTTTAACCTTTGACATTTTAATTATGATGTGTCTGGGTGTGGTCCTCTTTGCATCCATCTTGTTTGGGACTCTCTGTTCTTCCTAGACTTGCATGTCCATTTCCTTCACCAAATTAGGGAAGTTTCATTTCATTATTTTTTCAAATAAGTGTTCAATTTCTTGCTTTTTCTTCTCTTTCTGGCACCCTTATGGTTTGGATGTTGGTAGTTTGAAGATGTCCCAGAGGTTTCTAAGCCTATCTTCATTTTTTTTGGATTCTTTTTTCTTCTTGCTGTTCTGATTGAGTGCTTTTTCCTTCCTTATGTTCCAAATTATTGATTTGATTCTCAGCTTCATCCACTCCACTATTGATTCCCTGTAGATTTTTTTTTATTTCACTTCATACAACATTCATTTCTGCCTGGGTCTTTTTTATGCTGTTGAACTGCCCAGTGAGTTAGTTCCAGGAGCATCCTGATAACCAGTGTTTTGAACTGTACATATCATAGGTTGTTTATCTTAATTTTGTTTAGTTCTTTTTTCTAGAGCTTTGTTTGTTCTTTCACTTGTCTCCTCAATATGGCAGCCTTCCTGCCATATTGTTTGTTTCTGTGTATTAGGTAGAGCTGCTTTGACTCCCTGGCTTGGTGGTATGGCCTACTCTAGGAAGCTGAACCTGTTAAGTTGTGTGGGGCAAGAGCCTTAGGTATTTGCCATGGCAAGGCAACCTATGTCATCACTCTGTTGCTCTATGTGTGGGAGGGCTCAGAGAGAGGACAATGCCACTGCCTGGTCTCTGGAGTTTGCCCAGGAGGAAGCTGTCTCCCAGCACTTGCCCTGATATCAGTCACTTCAGTTTCTCCCTGTGTACCACTGTTACCCTTCCAGCTGTTGTCCTGGTGCTGAGTTCAAGAGGGAGTTAAAGTTCTAAGTCTGTTGCAGGCCCTTTAAATGGAGACACTTGAGAATTCTGCAGTTTCTTCTGCTGTCCAACCCCCACTGGTTTTTATAGCCAGAACTTATGAGGACTTACCTTCCTGGCACTGGAACGCTGGGCTGGGTAGTCTGGTCTGGGGCTGGAATCCCTTGCTCCTGAGGTATTCCTCCCAATTTTTATGCACCACATGTGGATGTGGGAGCAGCCCATTCCCATCTCCATGCCTTTCCACATACCTCTCTGCCCCTCTCCATGCTTCTCTTCACCTTTCCATGCCTCTCCTCACATCTCTGCATCTCTGCCGCTCCTACCCGAATGTGGCTTCTTTAAATCCTTGGTTGTTAGATTCCACACAGCTAGATTTTCTGACAATTCTGGGTGATATTTGTTTTGTAGTCTAGTTGTACTTTTTGCTATAGTTGTGCATGTAGGCAAGGCATATTTACCTATGCCTCCATCTTGACCGGACTCTCAAGAAAAGTTTTAATCACTATGTCTATTAGGTGTAAAAGGATGAAATTATAGATGATCTGGGATTTCTCTTAAAAAATCTGGGATTTCTTTCTGGGATTTAAAATATTTTAAATATTTTAAAATATTTCGGCAACAACAAAAAGAATAGATGAAGCAAGTGTGACAAAATTTTAGGAATTATTGAATTGATTGAGAGTTTATGGGTAGTCATTTTTTTAGTCTCTTTACTTTTGTCTATGTTTGAAAATTTTATAATACAGTTTTTAAAAAAGGCGAACCACTTTTTTTTGCAGTATCAAATATCATCGTCATTTGTATTATTACATTTGTTGCCTTGTTCCACCCTCATGATAACCAGCAGCAGCATTAACACTAGCTGAGTGAGACCTGGTATTGTGCTGAGCACTGAAATTCCCACCACACTCCAGTACGGTAGGTGCTATTGTCCTCACTGCACAGAGGAAAAACTGAAATTCATAGATTGTCGCTTTTCAAGGTCACAGAACTAGTAAGTAGCAATCATAATTGGAAGCTGGATATAAGAGCCCCTTGCCTTTATCACTAAGTCCTACTATCATCTTCCTTCCTCCTTCTCCCTCTCATCTTCTCTCTCTGCTTTCCCACCATCTCTTTCCCTTTCTGCCTCCTCCACTTCTCTTTCCTGAAAGGACACACACTTCAACCTTTCTGTAGCAGTCAGTTTTTTCTCCTTCTCTTCCCTTCGTTACACCTCAGGGAGAAATCATCTACACTTGGCCTCCTTCACCCTGACCCAACTCGTTCCCTAGTCTCTTATACACTGACTTCTACAACCCCCAAGTCCACAAAAGATTTCATGAATAAGCCTGGAGAATGTTTTCCACTTCATTCAGTCTTCCTGCAGCATGTGACCCACTGGCATGCTCCTTCCTTCTTGGAGCACTCTCCCCTGACCTGCAAAGATAGATCCTCCTGGTAACTTCCCTGCCTTCTTTGGCTCCTCATCCTCCTTTTACAAGTGCAATATCACCTTTCATAATGCACTGAGTCTGATGCATTATCTGCATGAGTATTTCTCAAACTGGGGCCTTAAGACCAGCTTCACAATCATCTGAGGTAGATGTTAAAAACTCAGACCTGGGACCCACTCAGACATGCTGAATTGGACTCTCAAATTCTAGTATTTTCACTTAAAAATGTGTTCTCCAGGATATTCTTACATCCCTAGAGTAACCATGCTTTTCCAGTGGCCTATTCTTTCCAAGGCTTCCACCTCCACTAGCCAGCCAATTATTCTGAACACTGAAGATTTATTACAGTCTCAGGCTTCTCTTCTACCAGTCACCTAGTCTCAAAACCCCAACCTCATTTCCTAGTCCAGCCTCTTCCTCATTTCCCACATGTGGTAAATTGCTCCATCTTGATTTTTATTCTGAACCATTTCTTGCACCCATCCTCCCTCCTTGTCCCACTGAGCCTCACTGCCCCTCCTTCCATGGAACTCTCATCCTCTCTCACCTGGCCCATTGCATTCATTTTCTAAGAGGCCCCTTCCCAATCCCCCATAGTCTCCTCCATCTTCCCAACCTCCCTCCAAACTGCTGCAAGGGCACTGAAAACAAAGCACTGATTTAATTTTGTGAATTTCCCCATTCCATAATATGCAGTGGTTCCCTACTGCCTACAGAACAAAATTGACATTCTTCCAAGATCTAACCTCTTCCAACCTTTCCAATCTTATCTTTTGTTTAGATTGAAAAATGATCAAAACTAAAACCACTCTTTGTTCTCCACACATACCTATGCTTTGCTCATGAGGTCTCTTCTGTCAAGGATACTTCCTTTCTCCATCTTGGATCTTGAAATCCTATCTTCTGTGGCAGCTGGTAAACCATGTGTGTTTCCTGGTCATCACGCCCTTGTGTGATCCCCTCCATTTGGATCTGGGCTGGCAAATAGAATGCAGTAAGAGTGACATTACATGGCTCCCCAGGTTAGATCATAAGGTTTGCAGCTTCCCTGTTGGTCTTGTGGAATGATGCTCTGAGGGAAGTTAGCTTCCTGTAAGAAATTCAACTACCCTGGGTTTGCCATGCTGTGACGGAGCCCAGCTGGCTGAGGTGAAGAAACTGGGTAGAGATAGAGAGACTCTACCAGCCAAGGCTCTTCCCACCATCTCAGAACAGGTGCCACAGAAGATTGATGAAACTTAGATGCCAAGCCCAGCTGAGCCTTTGGATGACTCCAGCCCAAGCTGCAACCTAAATGCAACCCCACAGGAAACCTCAAATGAGAACTCTGGGTCAGTCCCGTCAACCCACAGAAATGAGAAAATACTAGGTCTATCCAGAAAAAGTCCAGCCATGGTAAATATAAATAGAATGCTTTGCACAACATCAATGTAACCTGGCAGCCAAAGAGAGTGGGACTAGAATGCGAATGTGTGAACGATGATGACTTCAATGTACTATTCAGTGGGGGCAGTAAATGCCATCGAGTGAACATGTGTACTGTATGGCCATTGCATTCAAAATGATTGAGCAAGTAGAGCAATGAATCTGCATCAAATTTTGTGATAAGCTAGAACATTCCTTCATGGAAACTATTCGGATGATTCAGAAGGCCACAGCTATGGGCAACTGGTGATTGGCAGCTTCATCATGACAACACCCCCGCTCATGCATCATGTCTCGTGCAGAGTTTTTTTTGAGAAACATCAAATCACTCAGGTGACTCAGCCCCTCTACAGCTCAGATTTGGTGCCTTGCAGATTCTGACTTTTCCCAAAACTAAAGTCACCTTTGGAAGGGAAGAGATTTCAGACTGTTGATAAGATTCAGGAAAATGTAATGAGGAAGGTGATGGCGATTGGGAGAATCATGTGAGGTCCCAACATGCCTACTTTGAAGGGGACTAAGGCATCATTGTCCTATGTACAATGTTTCTTGTATCTTGTATCTTCTTTAAGAAATGCTTCCATTTTTCACAGGATGTGGCTCAATACCTTCTGGCAGACCTTGTGTAATCAATTGTTGTTTTAAGCCACTAAGTTTTGGAGTGGTTTGTTATACGATAATAGACTTCTGGAATAACTTCCTTCTAAGTGCAGCTCAAATAGCCACTGCTCAGTGCACAGACCCCTGAGCCCTTGGAATGAATAAATTGCCCTCTTCTGTGTGCTCCTGCAGCTCTCCATGTCTATTGGCGATGAGATTTATCACAGTCTGACACACAACTTAATTAGCAAGGGCGAAGATTGTGCCTCACTCATCTATGAGACTCTGGCGGCAACCACAGTTCACGATACCAAGTAGATGCTCAGATAAGGTTTGCTGAAAATAATCGATTTCCTTTTTCTTCTCCAGTTCTTCAAGGCAGACAGGCAGGCTAAAGACACAGAGAGTCAAGGACCTCGGAGTGCACAGTATTGACTAGTAACTTTCAATGTGCCCAATCAGTCATGCAAAGTTTTCCAATCCAGAATGAAGGAAAACCTTTGAGACAATTTTTAAAATCTGAACTGAAGAGAGATGGATGAAGCTAGAAGCTACTGTAATTTCTTGCTCACTGACAACAAACACTGTGTACCTACACTGTTGGTGCCAACAGCACACTTGCCCAGCTCTCTGGAAGGTGTCTGCAGGTTCTGGGTAGAAGGAGTCTAGTTCACAAGAGATATCAGGAACACCCAGGACATCCACCATGAGTCTAGCTGAGATGGACCCTACATTCACAATTTGCTGGGCAATACCAGTCCAGGTCTTTTAACTACTGTTGAGCCTCAGAAACAGGGAGCCATCAAAGCCCTCTTCAGGGCCAGGAATAGACTTCTGTGTCACCACCATCCCTTTTAAAATACACTCCCTGCCCTGGCCATTTAGTTCAGTTAGTTGGAGCATCATCCAGTATACCAAAAGTCTGTGGGCTCAATTCCTGGTCAGGACATATACCTAGGTTTCAGGTTTGATCTCTGGTCAGGGTATATAGGGGAGGCAACCAATCGATGTTTTTCTCTCACTCTGATGTTTCTCTCACCCCTTCCTTTTTCTCTAAAATCAGAAACAGACTTCCAGTTAAAATGGAAAGTAGGCAAACACAGCTTGCCTCCCTGCACAACCACAGCAAAGATTATAACAAAACTACAAAATAATTATCACCCAGAATTGTCAGAAAATTGAGCTGTAAGGGAGTTCAACAACCAAGGAGTTAAAGAAGTCATGTTCATTCAGATGAGTAGGAGGGGCAGAGATACAGAGACTCAGAATGGGTGCCCCACACCCACATGTGGTAAGTAAAAATTGGGAGGGATATCTCATAAGCAAGGGATCCCAGCCCCACAGCAGACCACCCATACCAGGGCTCCAGTGCCAGGAAGATAACTCACCATAACTACTGGCTGCAAAACTAGTGGGGGTTGGGGTAATGGAAGTAACTGCGGGAATCTCAGGAGTCTTTTCTAAAAGGGCTTGCATGGACTTAGGACTCACAGACTTACTCCTTCTGGTCTCCAGCTCTGGAACAGCAGCTTGACGGGAACCTGCTGCTTATGGGGAGAAACTAGAGTGTCTGGCAACAGGGCAAGTGGCGGGGGACAGCTTCCTCCTGAATAAAACTCCAGAGGTCAGGTAGTGGCGATTGTCCCTTTTCTGAGCCCTCCCCCACACAGAGCCACAGAGTGCCAGCTCCATATGTGAGATTCCATCAACCTGGTTCACACAGGTTACCCAGCCCAGGTGATTACCTAAGGCCCCAAACCACCCAACTTATGGTGCACTTTTCTACATTAGGCCACACTACTAAGACATGGAGTCAAAGCAGCTGTATCTAATACACAGAAACAAACACAGGAAGGCTGCTAAATTGAGGAGACAAAGAAATAGGGCCCAAATGAAAGAACAGAACAAAACTCCAGAAAAAGAACTAAACAAAACAGAGGCTAGGAATCTATCAGATGCAGAGTTCAAAACACTGGTTATTAGAATGGTCAAGGAACTCATTGGGTACTTCAATAGCATAAAAAAGACCCAGGCAGAAATAAAGGTTACACTAAGTGAACTAAAGAAAAATTTACAGGGAATCAACAGTGGAGTGGATGAAGCTGAAAATCAAATCAGTGATTTAGAACATGAGTAAAATACATCAGAACAGCAAGAAGAAAAAAGAATCCAAAAGAATAAGGATAGGGTAAGAAGCCTCTGGAACAACTTCAAATGTACCAACATTTGAATCATAGGGTGCTAGATGGGGAAGACAAAAAGCAAGAAATTGAAAATTTGTTTGAAAAAATAATGAAAGAAAGCATCCTTAATTTGGTGAAGGAAATAGACATACAAGTCCAGGAAGCACAGAGAATCCCAAATAATATGGGCACAAGGAGGACCATACCAAGACACATCATAATTAAAATGCCAAAGGTTAAAGATAAAGAGAGAATCTTAAAAGCAGCAAGAGAAAAGCAGATAGTTACCTACAAAGGAGTTCCAATAAGACTGGCAGCTGATTTCTCAAAACAAACTTTGCAGGCAGAAGGGACTGCAAAGAAGTATTCAAAGTGATGAAAAGCAAGGACCTACATCCAAGACTGCTCTATCCAGCAAAGCTATCATTTAGAATGAAAGGGCAGGTAAAATGCTTCCCAGACAAGGTAAAGCTAAAGGAGTTCATCATCACGAAGTCATTGTTATATGAAATATTAAAGGGACTTAATTAAGAAAAAGACTATCAAAACTATGAACAATAAAATGGCAAAATATACGTATCTATCACAATTGAATCTAAAAAACAAACTAAGCAAACAAACAGAACAGAAAAAAATCATAGATATAGAGATCATTTGGAAGATTATCAGCTGAGAGGGGTAAGGGGGCCAGTGGCGGAAAAGATGAAGGGATTAAGAAGTACAAATTGGTAGGTACAAAATAGGCCAGAGGATGTTAAGAACAGTATAGGAAATGGAGTAACCAAAGGACTTATATGCATGACGCGTGGACATGAACTAAGGTGGGTATTGCTGGAGAGAATTGGAGGTATTGAATGGATGGAGGTGGGCAAAGGGGGGGGGAATTGGAACAACTGTAATAGCATAATCAGTAAAATATATAAAAATAAAATAAAATCAATAAACATCATCAGGTGAAGTTTAAAAAAAACACACACACTCCCAAACCTCTCTCTGATCACCTTTATTCTCTTCCCATTAAACAAACACTTTCTGCCCTGGCTGGTGGAGCTCAGTGGATTGAGCACGGGCCTGCAAACCAAAGGATCACAGTTCAATTCCTAGTGAGGGCACATGCCTGGGTTGCAGGCCAGTTCCCAGCAGGGGACCCACAAGAAGCAACCATACATTGATATTTCTCTCCTTCTCTTCCACTCTAAAGATAAATTTAAAAAATATTAAACAACAAAACAAACAACAACAACAACAAAAAAAAAAACAAGCACATTCTGAGCCCTATTTTGCCAAACAATTTTAAGTATGTTCTACGCAAATTGTGGCTGTCACATTATGCAAAGGAAAACAGTCTCTACTCTGTTATAGGATAGGATTCTAAATCTTCTATGCGACATGTGGTGAGGATCTTTCCAGGATTTGGCTGGTTACATCAGTGCTTCTCCATCTTAGCTGCATATTAGAATCCTGGAAAGCTTTGAAAAGAATACCTATGTCTGGGTGCCATCGAAGAATAATTAAACCAGAATCTCTGGGCATCAGATCTAGGCATAATATTTTTTAAAAGTCCCCAAGTGATTCTAATGTGCACCAGCGATGATATTATTCTTGCAGACCATAAACATTGGTAATATCTGGCATTCCAGGCAAGCTCAGCCAGTCTCCCCAGTCCTGTTTCTCATTTTGGCTACAAGTTATTTTTTGTAAAGTATGGCCTATCCCAATAAGACAAGAAGAACACTAGATAGACATGAAGCTGTCGCCAAGAAAGCCATAACTGACTTCAGAGCAGCCACATTTCATGAGTTCCAATCTGTATCATTGAACATTGATTTACTGTCCAACTATAAAGTATGTTTTTTGTAACAACTCTGAAGACTATACAATGAGAAAATATAACACTCTTAGATGAGAAAGCAGAATTTTCTCCTATGATTGCAGGTACATAAAAAAGGTTTTTTTTTAATCCTAAAAATGAAAGCCTAAAATGATAATTAGAGTATTGAATGATTTTTTTCTTTTCTTTCCAAACCTCTTATGTGTAGCTCATCATACATTTAAAACTTAAAAAAAAAAAAACCCCAAAGTCTGCATATTTGGATTTATTTTTAAAGAGCTTGCCTTTAACCGACAACCAGAATGAAGACACACTGTGTAACTGAGACAAGTGTCGTTCCCTCTCTTGGCCTGGGTTTCCCATCTGCAGGTCACAGCAGGCAGAGGCCTCGCACAGCACCTCACTCTAATTCCAAGCTCCCATGATGCTATTTCTATGAGATGAGTTAAGCAAATATTATCTAATATGCTTTCCTTGGTGAGGAGTCAGGGCCAGGCAGGCTCAGAGCTGAGCCCGGTTCACCTCCTCACCCCTGAGCACGCCCCACCCACAGCTCTGCCCTTGCTTCCACCTACACTGTGCCTTCCTGCATGCCAACTTCCCTCTGTGGTCCCCTTCGCCCACTCACAACTGCAAGCCTCCTTCTGGGCCGCCCCTGCACGCTGAGCAGTTTGCCAGTTAATATACATCAAGCTGCCACATTGAAACAGCTCTGAGAGTCCCATCTGTTCTCAGGAACATTCCGGCTAGAAGGACCACCCACCATCAGCATCACACAGGCCAGCCCAAGAGGGTCCTTCTTAGTGCTGAGCACTGGAGACAGGGGGTTCCCCATTCTGCCCAGCAGGGCTTGGCCAGAGAGAGCATGAGGTAGGCGCATCCGGTCACCTGGCTGGACTAAAGGCCCCATATTGCATCTAATAAGAAATTCCTTCTCACTTTGGGAGCCTTTGTGGGTCAAGGCCCATCCTGAGCCACCCACCCCTGGAGAGATCTTGGGCTGAGTTCACACAGCCCTGGATACCAGGACAGAATTGAGGAAACTTCATCTAGGGCAGATCTGGAAGGCTTGTTGTGCCGTACAAAGCATCACACAATAAATAATTGCTAGTATTGCTTTCCGTGTGCTGGCTGCTCCAGACTCTCTTTCCCATCAAATGTTCTCAGCCGCCCTGAATGCAGGTACTATTATTATAACTATGTTTTTAAATGTGGACACTGGAGCTTAGACACGTTAAGTAATTTCCCCCAAACACCCAGCTAAATGGTAAGAGAGTGTGAAATACTGGTTCAGAATTCAAACTGCTTAAATTTGAATTCTGGCTGTGTCATTACAAAGTGTGCAATTTAATTACTAATCTCTGAACATCAGCTTGCTCTTCTACTAAATGAGGGTGATAATCCCTGTTTATCAGGATGGATGTGGAAGGGTTGGAGGACATCATTCATGGAAAATGCTTGGCACAGAGTCTGGGCTCAGTGATTACAAGCTATTGTTTTTAGCTGGACCTGAACCCAGAACCATCTTCCAGGTCTCAAAAAAGACTTTCTGTAAGTATTGAGTTCAGCTGGGGTGCTTGGTGCCGGGAAGGAGGCTGACGCTCAGAAGCCTAGGCTCAAAGAAAGGAATGACAAAACACTCGCACGGCACGCCTCTCATGTTTAAAGCCCAGAAGCCCTGCCATCTTCTACTCATAGCCTATATTATCAGAAACTTGGTTGCCCCACCTCAAATGCACGAGATGAGGTGGGGGAAGTTA
>PVKM010008795.1:0-38262 GCA_004027735.1 Carollia perspicillata
GGGCGGGCGCGGGTTTGGGCGGGAAGCCGAGCCCCGCCGGCGCCCACCCCCGGGCTTTCGTCTCTCCAGGTGGACGCCGTCTGTCACCATGGCTAAAGGCGACCCCAACAAGCCGAGGGGCAAGATGTCCTCGTACGCCTTCTTCGTGCAGACCTGCCGGGAGGAGCACAAGAAGAAGCACCCAGACTCTTCGGTCAACTTCTCCGAGTTCTCCAAGAAGTGCTCGGAGAGATGGAAGGTGAGGCCGGGGGGCGGCCCGGGCCGAGGGCGTGCAGGTGTGTCGGGGGCTGGGCCGCGAAGCTGGCAGCTGGCCGGGAACGTGCGGCTCGGCGCGCCTGCGGACTCGCGCGGCTTTTTTGAGTTTTAGGCAGACGACTCTAGAGTTTCGTTGCGTTGAAGAGCTTTCCGTTTTCCTGCTGTGCTGACTGCCCCTTTCATGCTTACAGACCATGTCTGCCAAGGAAAAGTCAAAGTTCGAAGATATGGCGAAGAGTGACAAAGCGCGCTATGACAGGGAGATGAAGAATTACGTGCCTCCCAAAGGGGATAAGAAAGGAAAGAAGAAAGATCCCAACGCTCCTAAAAGACCTCCGTGAGTTCTTCTACTTTGTGAATCAGTTGAGTTGCTCTTGAGTCCCCCTCGGTTTATTAACTCTGTCACTTCCTTTCAGGTCTGCCTTCTTCCTGTTTTGCTCTGAACATCGCCCAAAGATCAAAAGTGAACACCCTGGTTTATCCATTGGGGATACTGCGAAAAAATTGGGTGAAATGTGGTCTGAACAGTCAGCCAAAGATAAGCAGCCATACGAACAAAAAGCAGCTAAGCTGAAGGAGAAGTATGAAAAGGTACACTCTTTAAAGACAGGGTGGAAATTGGGTAGATAATTTCTCAGTCAGTATGTCAGAAGCAGATATAAATGTAGAAAGTTGGGAAGTTTAGATAATCTTGTATTAATGGTTATCAGCTGTTTTTGAAAAGGCCTGATGGAAACTGTACACTCAGGCAGTACAAGCTGGTTGAGAAATTTCCTTTCTTATTTTTTTTCTTTTGCTATTTTGTTGAATTTCTTGAGGTGACATTGGTTAATAATTTATATAGGCTTCAAGTGTATAATTCTGTAATACATTCTCTGCATATTGTATTGTGTGTGAACCACCTCAAGTTAAGACTGCTTCTCTCACCATTTATCATTCTCATAACCCTCTCCTACTGAAACCAGTGTGTGTAGCACTGTTGGGTTCCTGCATGTAGACTCATTTGTGGCTGTGTAGGTCCCTTAGTTTGAAAAGGTGGAAGGCCAGGTGTATTTTGTGTAGGTGTGCCTAAAATGTGAAGTTGAAGGGGTGGGGGATGCTTGCATGATGCAAGTAGATGTTGATAGTGAGAGTACTGACATTGATCTAATATCACCACTTCATCATTTTATATCATTAGCTTTTTAAGGCCTAGAAGTAACAAGTGGTCTCAAAACTGAGTTAGACGGGATAATTTTTTAGACAGTCACAAGGGTTATTGGTCAATAATCTTAGCTTGTTTACAACTTAGTGGTTTTCAGTTGAGAAATGACACCGGATGCTGATTGTATTTTCTTGACAATATTTCAGGATATTGCTGCATACCGTGCCAAAGGCAAAAGTGAAGTGGGAAAGAAGGGACCTGGCAGGCCAACAGGCTCAAAGAAGAAGAACGAACCAGAAGATGAGGAGGAGGAAGAAGAGGAAGAGGATGAGGAGGAAGAAGAGGATGAAGATGAAGAATAAAAGGCTATCCTGTAATGATGCGTGTGGAGTATGTGTGTGCTCAGGCAATTGTTTTGCTAAGAATGTGAATTCAAGTGCAGCTCAATATTAGCTTCAGTATAAAAACTGTACAGATTTTTGTATAGCTGGTAAGATTCTACGTAGAGAAAATACTTTTTTCAAAATGCAGGTTGTAGCTTTTTGAGGGGGCTACTACATACAGTTAGATTTTAAGGCTTTGGATGTTAAATGTTTCTAAATATTTAATGGTTTCTTTAATTTCTTGACTTGTGTATGGTAGCACAGCAAACTCATAAGAATTAGTATCAATAGTAAGTTTTGGGTTTTTTAGAATGTTGGCATTTTGTTTTATAAAAAAATTTTGTAATAAAATTATGTATATTATTTCTATTGTGTTTGTCTTAATATGCTAACTTTTACTTTAAAAAATACTTAGGGACTGGAACCATGTCAGCTTTTTTGTATTTCTGCCCAATAGTTCTTAGACACATTAGAGTTAGTAAAATATTTGGCTAAAAGAAAATCAGTATGCTCATGTTCATATTTATAAAATGTTTTATAAAAATCAGTTCTGGAATTTAAAGAACTTAAAAAGTTTATGCAGTTTTACAAAATGAATGTTCTTGACATTTCTTTTATTAGCTAACCTGTCCACCACTCAGGGTTTTTTTGTTTTTGAACCTACAGTTTATTTTGAGGGCAACTTGAATATGAGACAGGAACTAGTACAGTGAATCTATACCTAAAAACACAAACTTAAAAAACATCATTAGTTACAAGGTTTATATTTTTTGATAATGAACTAGTTAAGGTAGAATACTGGGGTGAATTTTGAGTTAAATCTAAAAATTAGTGGTCTTAAGCTTTAGAATTCTGGGTCTCCTAAGAGCGTTGTGATGTCATAAATTTTACTAGGACTTCTACATGGGAATGATTTTTTTTTTTTTTTTTTTTTTTTTTTTTGGAGAAATGCTCATTTGAGGAAGAAAGAGGTGGCTTGTATTTAGGTAACCTTTGAATAGTTACCAGAGTCTTAGTGAAAGTTGACTGTCTGTTGGCTAGGTAATTACAGAAGAAACCTCTCTGTTGATAGTTTCATAGTTAAACCTAACAATCTTGGTTACCTATGAAGTTTTAAAATAGCCAAAATTCTTATCCAACCATGGGAGTCTTGGTTGTATGTCTTAGGCCATATTTGGAATAAATATTTAGTAAGGATTATTTTATGAATATATACCAAAGTTTTAATTCGAAGTGTGAGGTATAATGACCAGAGCAAATGGACTCAAGTAAAATCTTCAAACCTTTTTGATTGTCTGCTATTAATCATATCCTCCTAATGGTTATAGGTATAAAGAGGTATTTTTGCTGATCATAAAATGAAAACTAGTTTTATATTTTTAAAAATACTTTCTGTACTATGTGACTGAACACTAAAAGATTGGTGGTGATATTTTAGGGACATACCTAGGTCTGGATCCCAGTTCCCAGCTCTACCAAATACTAGCTGCATGAACTTTACCTTTGAGCCTGTTTCTCCCCATTTGTAATAATGGAGTTAACTTCACAGTGTTTAAATGATTAAATGAAAATGTTATAAAGTATTGGAAACCATACCTAGAACATAGAATGTTAAATAGTTTGTAAAATTGAAGTACAGTAAAAGCGTTTCTTTAAGAAGGATTTCTACATCTATGAATTAGATCAATGAGGCAGACCTATCAGGTTCCTTGTCACTTTTTTTCTTTTTGAGGTGGGGGGGGGGTTTATAATGGTTTTCATTCTGTTCTTTATATAGACTATAAGTTTCCAAGATAAGAATAACTCATTCTTTTAATCAAGAGCTCTTCCAGAATAAGCTCAGGATTTGAGATGAGTCTTTGTGCTTGATATCTTGTAAGTATGAATCAAAATTTCAAATCCCTCTGAAAGATTATTAGATCAATAAATTTCCAAGACTAGGTGACTTCAAGTAGTATGATAGTTATGTTGGAAAGCACTGAGATAGGGATGAGAATGAGGTTCTAGCCCAGACCAGCCTGTCTTGGTGGGTATGTTTATGAAAACACTTTTTCTTAATGGTATAAAATATAAAAGGGCTATGTATTGGATAGTTCATATCCTTGATTCCCAGCTATCTGGTTGATTTCAGGACAACTAATGCAATAATTTATCTTTCAATTTACGTATATGTACATCAGTGTTGCTTAAGTGGAAGCTTACTAGATGTACTGTTGCGCCCCTTATTCTCATCATTGTAGAGGTTGTTCTTACACATTCATTTACTAGCTGCATAGTACCCCATTGAACATTTATACAGTTTCCTAAAGTTAGGTTTTTGGGTTTTTTTATTCTTTAAGGACAATATTGCGAACATCCTTGTATGCAATTTCAAAAAACTTAAGTTTGTACATTTTTAAATTTGCTAGTTATGTCAGCCAGAATCTATACTTGCTATATGCTAGAAAACTGCTCTGATGTTTTTGTTAACTTACTGAAGCCTGCCAAAATTTCTCTCAGTAGCAGTTGTACTCATAAACTCCATAGTGATGTTTTGGAGTGCCTATTTCCTCATCTTGGCAACATAATAGTTCTCAAACTTAATCTTTGCTATTCTGATATGTTAAAAGTGGTTCCTCTTATTAATTTAGCTTATTTTTGTTGAAGAGCCATTTGTATTTCCTGTGCTTTTTTTTCTCTCATCAGTCTATTTGTAATCTGGGGATTAAGGAAAATGACTCTTTGTGACTTGAATTGGAAATATTTTTGATTTTTTGACTTTGTTTATGATGCTTTTGTCATGCAAAGGTTTGTTTTTATGTAGGCAAATTATTTAGTGATCTTGGGAGGCCTTTCTCAAAGATTATAAAAATAGTCTTCACTTTCTTTCAAAAACTTTTAAATTATTAAATTTTGGAATTAATTTTGGTGTAAGGACTGAGGTAGGGGCTCAAATTTATTTCTAGATGGTAGCCACTACTTTTGGTCTAGTAATCCAGGGGTCCCCAACCTCCAGGCCATGGACCCATACTGGTCTGGGCCTATTAGGAATGGGGTGCACAGCAGGAGGTGAGTTGAATGTAATGTGCTTGAATGATCTCAAAACCATCCCTGCCCACCTCCCCTCCCTGAGTCAGAGAAAAAATTGTCTTCCATAAAACAGATCCCTGGTACCAAAATGGTTGGGGACCTCTGCTGTAATCTATAAAAATGGTGCTGAGTAAGAAGATCCTAAGGGCCCATGTATATCAAAGCAGTCACTTGCAGACTTGCTTAATAGATGACAGTATGCCTTTTAACTATTTTTGTTTATAACAACATTTATTCTAAGTACTAAATCATAAGCTTAGCTTATGATAGTATAAATAAAGCATTATCTGAAACCTGGCTTTCTATTATATATGCCACTGAAAATGTTTTACAAAACAGCAATGATTTTATTTCTTGTGAAATAGCAAGAAGAAAGCTAAAGGAGCTATGTTGCCACTGAATAAGATTTGAGTCCTTTTAAAATAGAATATATCTCTTAGAAATCAGCCATTTATAAACTAGTTCTCATGAGATTACTATTGGAGACTGATTAGATAGGTAAAGTGAGGAACATAATACCAAGTACGCTCTCTGAGGACAGTTAATTTTTTATTTTTGTATACTGTGGCCTCTTACCTGTAGTTTCATTTTCCACTGTTTGTTACCTGTGGTCAAAAGCATTAAATGGAAAATTCCAGATAATTTATAAGTTTTAAAGTGCACTCCCATTCTGAGTAGCATAATGAAATCTCTTGACCCACTTTCACCCCCGCTCAATCCCACCTGGATCCCCGAATCATTCCTTTGTCCAGCATGTCCACTAGTTTGTTACTGGCCCATTAGTCACTTAGCTGTCATCAGAGAGAGAGAGAGAGAGACCACTTTCACATAATACTGTTATAACTGTTCTATCGTTAATATCTTACTGTGCCTAATGTATAAATTAAACTGTCATAGGTATGCATGTACAGGAAAAAAATATGTATAGGATTCAGTACTATATAGTTTAAGCCATCCACTGGGGGTCTTGGAATATATCCTCCAGAGATAAGGGGGGACTGTTGTACTATATACCTAGTGCCAGAAACAGTAGGTTTTCTGCAAATATTTGTAAACAAATGCTCAGGATAAAGGGGATAGCCACTATTTAGCGCAGTCCTATTTGGATGGAAATGTGGGTCTAGGATTCCTAAATCTCCAAATTTTCCAGAAAATTTGAGCTAGAAATGTAGAATTTAAAAATATAAAGTCTGATTGTAAATATTAGCAATGCATTCAAATGTCCAGTTAAAGAAAACATGTCTATTGGTAAGATTCTGAACAAGGGTAACCAATTTGCCACTTACATTCCGACATAAACAACATAGGTGAGTATAAGATTATTAATATTTACTTGAGAGGGTTGTTGAGAAAAGTTGTGCTTTTTTGTTTTTATTGTTTAAGAACCCCTTTCCCTGGTTGGAAACTCACCTATCTTCTAATCCAGTAGTAAACAAATATAGACATTGTTTCTGAGGTTGTAATAGAATTTCATTGTACTCCTAGGCCTTTGTTCTTCAGGATTTACAGTACAGACTTCTCTCTTAAACTCATCCTGGGAGTTAATATCTACAGAATATTGGTGTGGGAGCACAGTTAGGTTGCCACATTAAAAGGGTTGAAAAATAACTTCTAAGCAATATGTAGCATCACATTTCAGAACTGGAAATGCTCTTTATATTAATTGGACCAGTCTCCCTTTTTCAGGAAGATGTGGTAGTCAACTAGGATAATGTCCTAGGGCAGCTGGTAATGGATAATAAAACAACTCACATTTACAGGCTATTTGATTCTCCACATTATCCCATTAGAGATGGCTTAAACAAAGAACAAATTAAAATACAAACATGGAAAAACAAGGTTATGACAAATTAAGAGTAAGGTGATGAAAGCTTTTATCTGGGAATCGGGTCAGAGTTGGGCTGCTGCTTTTTGGTTTAGTAACATCAGACAAGCCATGTAACCTTTTACTTACCTCATATGTAAAATGAGAATTTCTTTTTTTTTTTGAGGATTAAATAAGGCAATGCATTTAAGACACTTAAGACCAGAGATAGTAAATACCCAATAAATATGAGTTAAAAGTATACATACCAATATATATGGATTAATAGTTTCTGTGATAAAAATACCGATTCAATTCTGGAATTCTTGACAGTCAAGGTAGGGTGGAAAACTAGTTACATAGAAAATGCATAGAAATTCCTCCCACAGGATTCAGAAGATACTGAGTATTTGAATTGTGACCTTGACTTCAATACTAAATTTGTGAACTTGGACAAATTATGTAACCCTCTCTGGCACATATGAATGTGTGACTGTTTAATTTTAGCTGCTTTTGATTTTAAAGAAAGTGTTTGCTGAATAAATTCATTCGAGAATTGCCTTTGTCCCTCAATAGTATCCTACTGACTTTATAACTAGTTCATTCATGTTCATTGCAGTATAGTAGTCCATTGTATGATTATACCACAGTTTATCCCTTCTCCTGTTGATGGATATTTTGGTTGTTCCAGGAGCTTTTGGTATTGTAAAGGGCAGTGCTATAAAAATTCCTGTGCAGGTCTTCTGGTATTCAAGTGCATTTCCCTCCAGTAACCTGCCTTGTAAACACCAGCTGTGTAAGCAAGCCCCAAACTTCCCTTCTGTCTCCTCAGCAGTATCACTACTGTTTAAGCTCCACTTTCCTGTACCATGTTTGGCTGACAGACATGGTAAACCTGGGGTTCACCTTGTGTGCTTCCTTTTTCTCAAGTACCTCACTCTGCTTTGTCTATTTTACAACTCCTGAAACTATCTACCCCATATATTTTGTCCAGTTTTACAGCTGTTTAGGGCAAGAGGATAAGTCCAACACTATGTTAGGTATGATCAGACATAGTCTATTTATCTCTATTTTCTACTGAAAGTTTAGTTTTGTGCATTTAATCATTAATGCAGCTAGAGTTTATTTGCTCATGTCAGAACCCCAACACAAGTTTCATAATTTAAAAAAACACATTTTCAAGATGCACTTAGTTCTATCCAAGGGTTAAATTGGTCCACTGCAAACTACATTCTACACATGCTATACAAACGGGGTGAAGTAGGTAACAGTTTATTCCCTTATGGATAACCAGTTTACCCCTAATTTAAGAATTTAACTTCTGAACGTCATTTCTTAACTTGCAAAGTGGGGGTAATATCTCACATATGAAGCACAGGTGCACACACACACACACAGCCTTTATAGAAGATGTGCAGTGTAGCTGTCTTAGATCAGATTATTGACCGATGATAGCTAACATTTACATTACCCTGACTATATGCAAGAACCATTCTAAGCATTTTATGTAGGTTAACTTACTCAATTCTAGTAACAATCCCATGAAATAAACACTATTATTACCTCCATTTTACAAAAGGGAAAACTGAGGCATAGAGGTTAAATAACTATCCAAAGTCAGACAAGTAGACCTGACTGGTATGTCTGAGTGGATTGAGGGCTGGCCTGCGAACCAAAGGGTTGCTGGTTCAATTCCCAGTCTAGGGCACATGCCTGGGTTGTGGGCCAGGTCCCCAGTAGGGGGCGTATCAGGGTCAACCACACATTGATGTTTCTCTCTTTTCTCTTTCTCCTTCCCTTCTCTCTAAAAATAAAATTTAAAAAAAAAAAGAGAGAAGTTAACTTGTTAGTGGAACAGGGTTTCCAATACAGATAAGTTCACTATATCATACTATTATTCAGATGATCAGATTATAAGATCACTCTATTTTGAAAATTACAGAATCCTTCATCCCACCTCTGTTCAGATGTGGGTGCCAGGCCTGATTCACTTAGAAAACTGACATCCAACAATTTCAATTATGGTCATTTCAAAATTTAAAAAGTGAGAATTCCAAAGCAATTACTGAATTTAGAGACAGTCCCTCCTTTAATCTCTAATTCCAGAGACACTCTTTCTACCAGATCATTCTGACTCTTGTCTATTTTCTTACAACAGATCGATTCTAATAAATAAGATGCATTTTCATAATGCTCAATACTTTTAAGTGCTTTCACATGGATTAATTTTCACATACCCAAACTATTGGCCTACTAGATATCTGGCTCAGGTCAGGTACTTGTCATATTTTTCATTGAATTATAAGTGGATTTTTTCCCAATTACATTCTGTCTATAAAGAAAATTCATCCCAAGATTCCTGTGAGAGACTATCTTAAGAAATTTGTGAGCCCTCATTTACTCCAGTTTGGAGCTAGGTCCCTTTTTCCTATTTCTTAGGCAAAGCAGCTGAGAAGTGGGAGACACAGCAGTAGCCTCGTCAGTTTAGAGTAAGCTTCCCAAATCAACGCAGTCACTTACTTGGATGTTAGTGGCCATATCTTCTGGAGATGCCTTGTTGTGCCACAGGGTCCTATAGCCTGTTTTTAGCTTCATTTCGATAGGCTTCCCTTCTATCTACTCACTTAGTCTTTAAGGAATTTTGACTTAAAAGAAATGTTTGCTTTCAACAGGCATTATACTGTAGAATACGCTGTCAAGAAAGATATATTTATGTTGGTGAGGTTTTTAAAATCAGTAAGTGATATTTAAAAAATTGCTGTATATAGGGAATGAGATAGGTAAGCTCTGAGTATTCTAAGCACAGTTTAAGTAGAATTCTAACCAACACTCAAGCACATATTCAACATTTAACTATGGTTTATGATATTTTAACTATTATGTTAGTTTATCTTATGACAATAAATCAACTTACTTCAAACGTACAGTGTTTAGATTTAGAAATGATCACAAGTACTAAAAAAGCCCGTGAATTAAAATACAGTATTTTATTTTTTTCTCACCTAAAAAACAAGCAACCCAGAATTAAGATATACATAAACCTCTCAAATTTATCCCTAATAAAATTTTGAATATTTATACAATTTCTACAGAAACATACAGTGTATCAAAATCTGCACAAATCAAATTTATAAAATGTGTAGAAATGCATAGTGATATTATCAACTTACAAAGCAAGGGTATGGGAATTATTTCCAAAGCAGCCTACAGTAGAAAATAGTCATTATGGCAGCAGTTTCTGATGTTTTTTTGTTTGGTAAGGTTTCTGATTTCAATATAGAGAATCATTTTCATAGAGTATCTTAATGAATTGCACAAAATACCCATTTAAAATTTACATGCACATTTTATGTGCTACCTTTTTTAGGCCTATGCATAGTTAACAAGGTTATAATCTATTCAACAAGAAAAATGGAGCCTATTTACTAACACAAGTAATTAAAGTACCAATTCTCTCACTTTCTTTTTTATAGTTGATTTATTTTGCAATTATATAAGCATATAAATGTTTAAAACATTCCTAGAGGTGAATGAAAAGTTAAAATGATTGATCATAGATCAGTAGCAAAATACAAATTGACAATTCAAAATTATAAATAAAACTCTGTTTAGGGTATTTAACTGATTCTCCAGATTTAAGGACTAAGCTTGAAGAAACAAATTTGTAGGCTTTTCTTTAACAAATGTAGGTTAATTTTTTTCCTTTTGTTTTCTGCCCTTTAATTAAAAATATTTCCCTCTGGCAGTTGTTTGTGAATTCCTTTCATTGGAACAGTATCATGATTACAGGACCGAAAATGCTTAATTTACTTGCCATTTCCCACCTCATGTCATTTCTAACCCCAAATCAACATAGCATTTTAATATTTTGAGCAATAAAAGACTATTTAGAAATTAAAATCTAACTGACCATTTACAATATTTGGTTTTAATAAACTTTTAATAAATGTTTAAATCCAAACAAGTTTTTCACTGGAAAAATACTAATAGGAATATGCTTCCTAAAAAAATTAAGAAACACTAGGGAAATAACATCAATCTAACGGAAAGGAGTTTGTATTTGTTAATGAATCGTATTTTTAAATAGCTTTTTTTTTAATTTTAAAAATGTGCAGGGAATTTCATTTGGATGTAGATATAAATGAAACATCCACTCACTCTTGGCTTGAAAGGTTGCACAGCTTAGGTTATCATAATGCACAGGAACTTTGTAAGGCTTAATCTAACAAGGGCTTGGAAATTCTTACCACAGTCAGAATGAACCTTTGACGTGTTTGTTTACAGCGGTGTCTGTTGCTTTTGTTACTCCCATTTCCAGATTTCAAACTGAGAATTATTGATAGTTTTCTATAATGACAGGTATTGGGGAGAAGTAAAGCCCAAATGTCAACGGACAATTTTTCTCTGGTTGGTACACCCACTTGCTCTCTTAGGAGTTGGTATCAACAGAGGGCACTGGGAATGCCAGCAAGTAAGGGGCTTAATGCCATACAATCTCCAATCTCTATGGACAAGTCTTGGGATGTTTCCTATTGTCATTTTTTCCAAGCCATACAACATGCAATCTCAGAACAAAGGGTAGTACATAAATTCATTTCTGAGTAGTAAAAGTATTTCTCATACCGGTGACAATTCCATTATTATCATCTTATAAATTTCATCGAAAGCTCTTGAAATATATACTGAGAAATGAAAGAGGCACTAAATGTGTTGAAATTCACCTTTCAAAAAAGCAGCATGACCGTGAAGGAAGGCCACCTTGGCTAAAAACCTGTGGCAGTGCTTCAAAACGATGTAAAATTAAATAAAGACAAACAGGTTGATAATCACCAAGTCATATATGAAAGTCTGGTTACTCCAACCTTTTTTCAAGTGTGTTAAAAAAAAAATCAAACTGCCTTTCAGACCCCTGAGTGTAATCCCAAAGAAGACAACAATGCTTTTAACTCTGTTCTAAACAGAGCTAAATGCACAAATTACCAACATCATCTTAAAACAAAACAAAAAAAGATGTAAACATCTACAAAGTTTAAGGTAAAAGCAGTTTTGTAAACAGTAACTGCAGATGATAATGTTATTGTAAAATCACAGTTTCTCAATGTTCTTCGAACTGATCAGGAGGTTCTGGGTTTGGAGCTGTACAGAGTTAATAATAGTTGCAGCAGGTTTCAGGCGGTTTTCAGTCCTGTGATAATTTACGTGTCAGTAGGTAGGTTATTGGTTTCTTTGATTCTTCTAAATACTATGGATGTTATTCATCTCCCACTTTTGAGTCATTTTACTGGAGTCACAACTGGCGAGGAACACTTGATGCAGGATGTCGGAACGGTCTAAGCACTTTCCTGAAGGAATGTGGGTAAATCTGTGCAGGCTCTGGAAAGCACAGGAAAAAGAGGTTTTACATGTGTACTTTTTTGATGTCACCGAGATTAGAAGTCATTATTCAGCCTTCACATGAAGTTAATTCAAATCAGTAGGCTGTCTTTTCGTTTTGGTGACGGTTTCCTTTGCTGTGAAAAAACTTTTTAGTTTGATGTAGTCCCACTTGTTTATTTTTTCTTTTGTTTCCCTTGCCTGAGGACACATATCCAAAAAAATACTAAGAGCATGTCAGAGGGTTACTGCCTATACTTTCTTTTAGGAGTTTTATGGTTTCAAGCCTTACATTCTTTAAGTTTTTAATCTATTTTAAGTTTATTCTTATATATGGTGTAAGAAAGGGATCTAGTTTCATTTTTTTACATGTATCTGTTTAGTTTTCTCAACACAATTTACTTTAGAGACTGTCTTTACCCATTGTATATTCTTGTCCCCTCTGTCATAGATTAATTACCCAAATAGGTATGGGCATATTTCTGTTTCAATACAAAAATAGTCATGGGGATATAAAGTACAACCTAGGAAATACAGTCAATAATAGTGTAATAACTATAATAACTATGTATACTACAAGGTGGGTACTAGACTTATTGGAGAGAATCATTTTGTAAGTTACATAAATGTCTAACCACTATGCTGTACAACTGAAACTAATATAGTATTGAATGACAACATACTTGAAAAATAAAAATAAAAAATGATGATGATACTGCAAGCAAAATGGACAGGCTTCAATCAACCAAACATACATCTGACTTTGGATTTCTCAATGGCCAGTCTTTGAAGTGCTTTTATTGTTTGTATGCATGCATATGACTTATAAGTCACAGTGCACTGTTGGTACCTCAAATTCAATGTAAACAAATCAAAATTCATTGTATTTCCCTCCAAATCTATTTCTCTAGTTCCTATTCTGACTAGTAACATCAGCTTTTCCAGTCCTCAGGACAGAAGCATTCATGCTGCACTTCCCCTCCCTCTCTACCTCTCCCCCTCCCTTCCTGTCAAGAAGTCATGACATTCGCAGTGTCTTTGGCACGCACCCTTCCGTCTCCACTGCACAAGCCTTAGGACAGCCCTCATCACCTGTTGTAGGTTTCCTCACATAGTTCAGGGCTTCTCAGATGGGCGTACTCAGACTGTCTAAGACTCTGTCTGTAACGTGAAAACTATTTTCATAATACAAAGATCCCACTTGTCTTTTTCATTGTACTGACATTTACACTGATGGTGCAAAAGCAAGGGTGGGTAGAAGTGCTGGCACCGCAGCATAAATTAAGCAGTGACACAAAACTGCCAGTAGTCAGGTTCTTCATGGACATGCACGCACAGTGAAAGAAAGTCAGTTTCACTTAAGAATGTCCTTGATGAAGCGAAAGTTATTAGTTTTATTAAAACTTGACCCTTGAGTATACTTAAAACATTCCATAAGATGATGGGGAATAGGCATAAAACACTTCTGTACAGTGAAGTACCATGGTTATCCTGAAGGAAAGGGCATCTGCAATTATTTGACTTGAGGGTTCAACCAGCTGCTTTTTCCACGGTATGTCACTTTGAACGTGAAAGGTCAACTCACAGACAAACTACAGTTATTCAAACTTGGGACTCTGCAGACATTTTCTTGAAAATGAAGTGAGCCTATCTATCCCTTCAAGGAAAAAAAAAACCCACAAAAAACAAATCCACAAATCTGACAGTATTTGTTGCCATTTACACAATTTGAGTTTTCAAGCAAAAATTAATAATTTTTTAAAACTATAACCACTACCATGAACTTGATAGCTTCCTTATACTCATACTTCTTGAAAAATTGTACAATGAAATGTATCAACCTTTGGAAAATCATAACTTAGTAGACCAATTTTCCAAATGACCAACATGATGTTACAAAGGCCGACATGGGTAAAGGAGCCATTCAAGGCATAAGACAGACCAACAGATTTTAGTTGAACATTGGAAAGAATGTTCACTTATATGGTTTCAGATTCTACACTGCAAATAGCTTTTAAGAAACTATCACCTATTGACTTGTGTAGCATTGAAGAATAGCCACAATTATCTGAAATGGCAATTAAATTACTCCTCTCTTTTCTAATTGCATGTGTATGTGAGGCTGGATTTTCCTCATATACATCAACTAAAACAACATATCAGTTGAATGCAGAAGCAGTATGAGAATTCAGATGCCTGCTATTAAACCAGACATTAAAGGGATTTGTAAAACTATAAAACAATGTCATTCTTCTTACTATTTTTGGAAAAATAATTATTATTTATGAAAAGTGTTATTTATATTCACATGTAATAGGGCTAGTATGTTTTACATAAGTTATAAATTAATACAAAAATATTTGTAAAATTTCTCAGACTTAATTTACAATTTAGGATATATTGTTAGCTCTAATCTACATAAACAAAATCTGTGTGAGGAAAGTCTCCATAACTTTTAGGAGTATACACAGAATCCAGAGACCGGAGTGTTTGAGAACTCCTGATGAAACTTAAGAGTTCCTACTTCACAATGTTTCCAGAATTATTTTTCTAAAACTATCTACTGTTTCCTATCATTGCATTCCTCAAATAATGCCAACTGTTCTCCAAAACTTACAAAATGAAGTTCAATGTTCTTTCACATGGAGGGCAATTTAGGGATACTGCACTAAATGTGATTTCCTAGAATTTTCTATGTACTTTCATGCCATGCCTTTGCTCATCCATTTTTCATATTTTTCCTCCATAAAACGTCTATATACCTCAGTGATACTTCCTATATAAAACTCATCAGAAATAATTCCTCCTAATAATCTCTCTTCTGCTGTGCTATAGCATTGTGCTTATTTTTACTTCTGTACTTTTTCCTTCTCTGCTATTGCAGTATGATGTGCTTTAGCTATTTTTTGAAGTCACTACATCATCAGGCACCAGTGTACAGGGGTGGGCAAAAGTAGGTTTAAGTATCCACTTTCATTGGTTGTTGGTTAAATTACCAGCCACCATTACCTAAAAGATAAAGCATAATTAAGGATAAGAGGTAACAATAAGAAGACAAATAATATGAATAAATAATAATATAAGAATAAGCTCTATGTTTCACACTCACAACTGTAAACCTACTTTTGCCCACCCCTGTGTATTTAGTAATATTTGATACACAAATTCAGTGCTGTGCCCTTCAAAATATCTAAAATATACACATTCCATTTTTTATCTATTACTTCTCAAAGGTAGTTTCTGATCTTTTAGCCTTCTTTTAGTACTTTATTCATATTGTTCTTACTGACCCGTATCACTTACTGCTATTATTCATTTCTTTGTGGAAATAAATGCTCTGTTCTTCAAGATTTATGTTGATTTTTCTTTTCCTAACTTGTTATTAAAAAAATCAGCACCTGACACATCCTCACCTCTTCACAGTAATTACCTGTGAATGCTGATGACTGGGAATACTAAGCTGGCTCATAATAACACCTGCATAGCTAATGCTTCCACAACACAGTATTATGAAAATATTAAATGAGTAAATAAACTTGAGGGTTGCCAGGTTCTTTTGGTTTGAGGCAGCTTTCCCAACTTTATGTTTTACAATAAATTTATTTTAGCCAAGTCTAGACTTTGAAAATTATAAAATATATAAAGCCATTAATATGTTGGAATTCTCAATCTGGCAAAGGACGCTGAATATTCACAGCTACAACAGAAAAACTGTCCCCTCTCAGAGTGTCAGCTAAATAAGTAAATATGACCTTTAAAGCACGAAAAGGCAACATTTATCTAACTTCTGTATTTTTCGAATAGTAATAAGGAAGTTGTGAAGGCCTAGCTTTAAGTGTCATTAGTCTGTCTCTAACTCCACCTGCTGGACAACATGAAATATAAACACAGTATTTTTATGTTACATCTATTTATCCTCACAGATTTCCCCGGGGTTACTGAAATTAGTGGGTCTTCGTGGACACCTTGTGACCTCATTACATGACAATACTTCACCAGAGAATAAAAGTGATGCTACATTATGGAACAATGAGTCACTAGTGCTCTGGAAAATAAAATGACTAAATGAGAGGGGAATACAAGTCAATTTGAATGATGGTTTTAAGATTCATACATCTAAATTCTACATGACAGCTGTTATTAAATCCAAATACAATATACTTATTATTTCCTAAGTTGAAATGCAGAATACCTTGAAGTACTGCCATTCCTTAAATTCATTTAGATTGCAGTGTGTGATCATGATTTTTGATCCATCAGGCCCCTTTGTCAAACACTGGTCATACTGCATGAGTTGATTAGCTTCGTTGATTCGGAAAAGCTATTAAAAAAAGAAGTAAAAAGATAACAGGCACCTTCTCTGCTGATATACAAAAACAAATAAACTCAATGGCTGTCTTATTTTTCGATAATTTTTTGTATGTTCAGAACTATAAGTTCAAAGACAGGAAATATATTCATTCTGATGTGAGCAAAAACCTGCACTCACACCTGAAGGATTGTGTTCTTTAGCCTTTTAGATATAGAATGGGTCATTAACACATATTTATCATGTACCAACAATGTGAGAAAATAAAAAAGTGAAAACAGACCTGATGTTCACAATTTAAATTAAAGGCAAGAAAAATACATAAAGCAGGAAAATAGAACAGTAAAATATACATTATTGGCATAACATTCCAGCATATTGAGAGGAAATGTGTAATACTGAATAATATTTGCAAATAAAATTGCAAATATTGCAAAAATGAATAAAATTGTTAGGGAGCTAGGCTTACATAGTTATAGTCTCACACAAGATTACAGTCTGATTTCTTAGACATAAATTCTAGATTCTGATTGTTTCTGTGAAAAGTAATACTGCCATTATACCTTTGTTTAACAGAAAGATTTAGCATTGTTAGTTTCTTCACAGAATATTTTTACTTTATTACTTTCCCAAACAAACACTATCACCAAATTGAAAAGCAAAAGAAACCCCGTGATCCATAAGCTTGGCAGTTCTCATTGAAGAAGCAATTTCAATGTGAGAGGAGGTTATTTACCTGATTCCCTCCCATCCGGTGGCAGGGTCCCAGCTCCGCAAAGCCTCCATTTGTCCTCCCCATGCTATCAATGCAGTAAACAGTTTCCAAGCCTCTGATCTAAAAAAATGAACCAAGAACCAAAAGGGAGGCAACTGTTTAGTTTTTACTAAGTCCTAACATGAGAGTAAAAGAGTTTCATGTTAACCATTGCAGTTCACAGTGGAAATCTGGGTATGTGTAATGCCAGGTTATTATTATATTATCTTGGAGTAGTTTAGAGCACAGCACTCATCTGTCCAATAACTGATGGTCTTCAAGTCAATATTGGAATGAGCTCATTCCGACAAAGGGCATTGGACTATAGATTTTGATAAAATACTACAGAAGAAAAGAAATTAAAAGACACTATTGAATACAGTCTCAAATTCATGATAATTCATGTGAGTGAGAGAAGCAGACAGAGTTACCTAACTGCGGTGGTCAGAGACACTGGCCCTGGAGGTCCAGACCACAACTGAGTTTGTAAGGTAACTCCCAAATGGCTACGTGGCACTTTTGGCAGCTGTCTCCAGGAACCCAGGGGGACAAAGTTGCGGGAACTGGATAATGTAAGTGAAAAGCCAACACAGGTTTCCACCTTAGGAATGCACATTTTGTATAAAAATAACCTTTTTACTTTTTGGAAATATTATATATCTCAATTATAAATTGCCATAGTATTTGGGCAAAATGTTTTATTCATTCAGTCAGCATATATTGACTGAGTACCTGGGACACTATAAGAGCTTTAGGAGACACAAAGAGAAGCAAGTCATGGTCCTGAGGACCTCAGGTCTGTAGGGAAGCTGAGGGCTAAGCGTCAGTCGGGACTAAGCGGGGGATGACCATGTGGAGGAAGGAGCCTCTCCTGCCCCCATGGAGAAACTGGCGGGGGCGGGGGGCAGGGGGCTTACCCTGGAATGTGCAGGGAGGACAGAGAAGGGAAGTGCAAGGTGCTGGGGACAGAATGGGAAGTGCTTGAACTGAAGATATAGTCAGAGTGAGACTGTAAAGGAAAGACAGAAAATTCCATCTACTTATTTACTTATGTGTTTATTTATTCATCAAATATTAAGGTAGTGCTGTGTTAGGTATATTGTAGGCTCTGATACACCTGTGAGCAAAATAAAGATCCTTGCCCCAGTGAGCTTATATTCTAGGGAAGGAAAGACAGAATAGAAGGCAAAACCATACAGATATGTCAGTTAGAAAGGGACAGGTGTTCCCTGGCTGGTGTGCCTCAGTGGATTGAGTGCCAGTCTGTGAACCAAAGGGTTGCAGGTTTGATTCCCAGTTAGGGGGTGCGCAAGAAGCAACCACACACTGAAGTTTCTCTCCCTCTCGCTCTCCCTCCCTTCCCCTCTCTCTAGAAATAAATAAATAAAATCTTTTTTAAAAAAGTAAAAGGTGCCACGAACAGAAAAGAAAACAAGCAAGTTAACGGGGTGTGTGTCTAGGAGTGTTTGGGGGATAGCAGGGTGGATCTCATCGAGAAAGTGACATTTAAGCAGACTTGAGGTTTACATATGAGTTAGCCACACATGCAGAGGGAAAGCATCCACACAGAGAGGACAGAAAGGCTTCCTGCATTGAGTAAGGAGGACAGTGGGGCTGGATTAAGTGAGGAGTAGCAGCAGGTGAGGCCAGAGAGGAATAGGGCTGGACATGCTGGCCCGAGAGGGCACCGGAAAGGACTTTGCCTTCCCTCCTAGGGAAAGGGGCTGTCACTGCAGGTTTCTAACAGAGGAGTAACAGGATCACTTCAAAAAGATCAGTCTGACTGCTGTGTTTAGAACAGGATGTCGGAAGGCAAAGTTAGCCTCAGTGGGATGTGGTGGCTTAGACCAGAGTAAGAAAAGGTTGGAGTCTGCATCTAATTGTAAAGTGAGAGAGAAGGAAAGGATTCAAAAAAAGACTGCAAAGCTTTGGCCTGAGCAATCAGCAAAGATAGGCTGGAGAGGAGAGACAGGGAGGTCAGTGCTGGATAAGGTGAGTCTGAAATGTGTATTAGACATTCAAGTGGAGATGCCAAGTAGGCAGTTGGATATACTTGTCTGAGCTCTGGGAGGGTGACTTAGGATGAAGGTAGAAGTTGGAGTCATCCACTCATAGATGGTTTCAAAGCCATGAGACTGGACAAGGTCACAGAGAGAATTCTCTCCTTTTACACAGAAGGCAACTATACTAATTAGATGTTCTCAGAGGTTAAAAGATCACCAAAAATGGACTCTGAACTGCCAGGGGCTATGGTCTACTTGGGGCTTAAACACAATTTGCTGTCACAGCACACAGAGGTGAAGTAAGTGCACAGGAAAAAAGGCAGTAAAACAAGAGGTGCAGAGAGAGTAGCATAGTGCCCTTCGTTGCCTTCTATTCCCAGATTTGAGAAGTTGGAGTTCTTTCAGAATGGATCCTGACTTCTTTTTTCTATCTATATTTTCCTCATTCAGTCCCACAAAACAATCCACCTGATGCTGGCTCCAAACACACATCCTTAGATGTGTGTTTGGTGTGTGTCCTGGGTTTCAGTATCATCAATACAGAGCTTACCATCTACGTGACAGCCCCACCCGGGCCACTCACAAGTCCAGAACACCAAGAGAGAGCTTGCTATGCCCACCCCGAGCATAAAGCAAATCGTGCTACCTTTCTGTTTAAAACCCTCGCATGACTTTCCACCACACTTAGGATAGCAGGCCCCTCCTCACCTGCCTGCCACTTCGCCTGATTTACTCTGCTCTTTTCTGCTTATTGAACATTCAAAGCATTTCCTGACTCAGACCCTTTAAAGTCACCATTTTCTTTACCTGGAACACTTTCCGAGCTCTCTGATTTCCGGGCTCTCTGATTTCCGGGCTCTTCATTATTCAGATCTCAGATTAAATGTCATCCCCTCAAAGAAGCCTTCTCTACCCAGTCCCTATGTCCTCTTGAACATCACCTGCTTATTTCCATTATAGCCTTTACCTCCATCTATCATCATTACAAAAACATTTTCCCTGTTTTTTTGTTTTTGTTTTTGTCTCTCATCCACTAGCATGCAAGGTCCCTGAAGAAAAGTACCTCATTCATCTTGTTTTCTGTCTAGAGGAGTGACTGGCACACAGTAGGTCCTCAACCAATATTTGCTGGACACAAAATTAAACAAAAACATGAAGAATTGAAATTTCATGTTTAGTATAGTCACAAGGCAGCACCTGCAAGGGTGGATGAATGAGAAATGCTCCCACTTACAAAGGCAAGTTTGAAGAAAGGACAAAACAGATCAATGCCATTTTTAAAAATTATTTTCAATTACCATTCATTGACTCCTTCACTTGGCAAGCATTGTCTCAGTGCCTATTGTATATGGGGGCCTCTGCATTAGTTCACTGGAACACAATGGTGAACAAGCACTTATAGCCTGGCTGAGAGGGGGTTAGTTTCGTGTTATGAAAACTCACGGAAAAATCACAGGACTGAGACTTTCTGATGGAGTGGAGAAGAATAAGAAAGGCTTTTCGGGACTGGTGATCTCTACATTGAGAGCAACAGGACAGGTTGGAATTAGCCAAGAAAGGGAGTCAGACAGAAGGAAAGAGAAGTGGCCGGAGCTGGAGAGAGAGGACAGCATTCCTCCCCGACTGGAAAGACCCACGTGCAAAGGCTGAGAGGAGGGGACACAGGGCCGGGTATCAGGATAGTTGTAACTGCCTGGTGAAAGGAGGGGGCAGTTACCGGACAGTTTTGACCCAAACTTTCCTCCAAAAATTCTTCTCTTTCATTCACTTCCATCTCTCTCTACCTTCTCCCAGACTCGGTTTCCAAACACACACACTTTGAGATCTGAATATCGCTGATACTTACTTCTCCCCAGTCAACATTTTTGGGTGGCAAAGGGTAGTGTGAGGTGATATCATAAGCAATTTCTTCCATGAACCATTTGAAACTCTTGCAGTTGTGATCTTCTCGAAATTTTTTCAGCTCAGAGATGTCCCCATATGCTAACGCCTTCGATTCAGGACGACTAGCATAGAAGTAGTCTTTATACTCATCCCACCAAACCTCTACAACTCTAACATAATTCTGTAAAAAAGAAAGTGAATACCATGAAACAAATAAAAATATTTGTAATGTCATAAACAGCTTACTTAGACATATGAAATATGAGCAACATAAAACAAACTTATTTCAGTAAGACTTAATATTTAATTAAACAATAAATGCAACTGAGCTAATGACTATAGTATGTCAACGACCAAGGATAAAATCATCGTGCATGGTCAATTGAAAAGTGATGGACACAGACTCTTGGCTGCGAGAGCGTATCTAGTCTCAGAGAATATATTCTATCCTGCTTCTAAAGAAGAAACTGATACCTAGAGAGGGTTTATGAGAGGCTGACTGGACATTGGTACTCCTCCCAGAATTACCTCCACACTACTAGTATATGTAGGGAAAAATCCCATTTCAGAAACCATCATGAAAAACAACAGCCCTGTTTAATAAAACACATCTTTGTAAGTGGCTTTGTTCATCTTCTTACAACCATAATAGGACCGTTTCCCCATAACCCAGAATCAACTGGGTGTTTTCCGCAGTTAGTGCAAATCAGTCGACATTGTGATAACTGGCAAAGATTTAACTTCTAAGGTTTTACTGAATGCTGCATGTAGGCACAAATATATTTGACAGATTTAGTACATACACAGTCTAGTCCATTGGCCTTCTCTATCATGCATAAGCAAACTTTGTGGATAAAGGGCCAGAGTGTAGGCAGTTTTGGCTTAGGGGACATACAGCTTCTGTCACAACTACTCAACTTGCTGAAAAGGGAGCCACAGGCAATGTACAGATAAACGGGTGTGGGCTGAGCTCCAATACACCTTGATTTATTAAAAAGGGCTGGATCTGGCCCATCGGCTATAGTAGCTGACCTCTGTTTTACATCAGCAGTAGGAAAACCTAGCATTCCCATTACATTTTTTTCTGGACTACAAGATAACCAGTAAAAGGGTGAATATGCTCTTGCACAAGCCAGTGGCTTCAACTAAGTTTTAAGCAGCAGTATCCTAAAAGAGCATGAGATATTATAGCTAAGTATTTTGAATCCTTGCAAATCCATCCAAAGTAAGACCCAGTCCATGTCTTCTGGATACTAGTGAATGTGAAGAATTAAGTATACATGCCTAGGGTTATAGCAACAAAAAGAAGGAACATTTGTTTGGGGTAGAGAGGGCCAGAGAGGCACCATGGGGGGATGCTACATGGCTCAATCGAGAAGGAGTGGTTAGTTAGGTGAGAAGCGAATTGAGGGCAAGCAGAAATGCAAATGAAGAGTGACAAATCAAGGTGCATTTGGACTCCCCCAAATAGTTTACCATAAATGGAATGCAGGGTTCAGAGAGAAAACTTGCCTCACTTTCCTCATTTTAAGATGAGAATAATCATACTCTATCTCATGGTGTGTTATAAAGATTAAAAAACTTATGGAAAGCATTTAGACTTGTGTCTGGTACCTAGTAAGCAATCAAAAAGGGCTAGTGATTATTAATATTATTTATATTTTATATGAGAGGCAGCAAAAGGTTTTAAGCAGGTAACAGACATCAGATTTAATTTTCAAGGGAATAACACTGGTGGTGAGTGGAGGATGGACGGAAGGACATGAAGTTGATGGCAGAGAGCCACATGGGAGGCTGTTTAATATCCATGGGAGAGATTTGGAGACCGGCGATAAGCATAGTAAGCAATGGATTTAAGAGGTACGTATGAGGTAGATTTATCAGGGCTTGGTAAGGCGAGAGGTGGGTTAGACAACCCTAACACGCCCCCTAGGTTTCATTCATGGGAGAAGAGAGAATATGGGAAAAGGAATCATTTTTGAGGATAAGTTTAAAAGTTCAACTATGATGACATTAAAATATCTAGGAGGATAATTTTAGAAGACAACTGATTATGGTCTGACACTCAGAGAAGACAAATGGGCTGGGGAAGTCAACCTAGGCCATTGGCACCCTGGTGACTGAAGCGCCTGGCACTAAAATTAGAGAAAAGAAAGTGCCTGGCACATTTGAGGCACTCACGGAGGGCTGATGAACAGGACACGCACTGGGTAGTTTTTATGAGAGCTACATTTAATTTTTAGAGTGGGTGAGTATTTCCTTCTCCTCTCTTCCTTTTCCTATCAGCAAAGGTCTGCTTGAATCATCTGACTTTCATCAGCTCTTCACGACTGTGGATCTGACTCAAAGGTCAGGTTCTTTTCCTGCAACGGCAGTCAGACCTGGTGTTGATTTGGTGCATCACTGTTTCAGTGTGGGTATGTTAATCTCACCCCCTGTTGGAGCTGGGGTGCTATTTCACCACGTCTAAGAAAATTTGGCCAGTTAGAAAGCTCTGCGTTTGTTCTTTTTTTCCCCTTTTTAATTTTTTTTTAAATTTTAGTTGTTGTTCAAGTACAGTTTTCTGTCTTTTACTCCCATCCTAGTCCACCCGCCTAGTGCTCCCCTCCTCCCTCCCATTTCCAACCCCCCCCCCCTTATTTTTGTCCATGTGTCCTTTATATTTGTTCCTGTGTTTGTTCTTAAAGCCTAGCTATCTCTGCCTCCATCACCTATTCCCCTTTTGGGAACTGTCCCAAGTTGTATCTGCAGCCAATAATCATCTTCCTTCTGCCCTTGACTTGGTTAAGGACTCCAGACAAGGAAGGGCACCAGAGTTAGAGGGTCCCAGAACTTAGGACAGCAGCCCCCCGAAGACACTTCAAAGTTGTGCTGTCAAGGACAGGGGCCAGCAGCCTCCTAGCAATGGAACATCTGGCCTCTGTTGCAAGCTTTCCTGGTTTGTCCCTGGCCCGAGGGACAAAAGACACGAATCTTTTGCAAGCACTGTTCAAAATTTGCTTTTGTTTACTACAAAAACTCAATATGATTAATTTTTTAAGCCAAAAGAGAAAACCCACCATCCAGCACAGTACATTTTGGGAAGATGTCTGCAGTACACGTTGCTGTGAAATTAGGTCTTGCAGGATACGGCTGTTTGTCATGTTGATGTATTTAAAATAAATATACATGTTAAAAAATATTTTACTCATTTGTGACTAATGGGAGCTGATATTTTTTCCTTTCCACTGCTTTCCTACAGGGTGTCAGTGCTTTTTGAGTTTATCTGCGTTGTCTTCCTGGAGAACATGCAATATGGACACCTTAATCTGAATGGGATACAATGAATAATCTCCAAGAACAATAAGATATTTCATGAATAAGTCTAGCCAAAGCAAACGTGAGGACCTGTGGGATTGCTTAAGAGGTTTCCCCATCAGTGAGCTGACATTTACTTGACTACCGTGGCGTGTGGTACCTAAATGTCAGTTCCCCAGCCTTCTCCACTTCCAACCAGAAGACTTACCTTCAGAGTTGGAGAAGACCCAACATAAATGGGTGGAGGATTCCCTTGCCAGCCCTCAAGACGGTAGATATGTCCCACACGAGAACAGGGGACAAACAGTAATTTGCCACCACACTGCCATATCTGTCAAGGAAAACACATATAAAAGTTGTTTCGAATGCCAAAAGAAATTACAGCTGAAAATTCATCTTCTAACTGTGAATCTCAAATCTTAGATACGGCATCCACAGGGAATTTGTTAACTAAACAAATCTTAAAGTAACTTGCTTGTTTTTCAAACTCATATAATACCAAAGGCAGTAAGGAAAGCAATAACATACGGCTGCCTACGGGCCTCCTCCTATGTAATGGTAGCTCCAAGCAAACTTTTTCCAATGTAACCTTGCCAAACTACGCAGAGTCTCCGTTCCTAACATCATTCGTCATTTCCATGGCTAATATATTTCCCACCTGGGTGATTATTATAATAATCTCCTGCCTGGCTCCTTCACCTCTGGCTTCTCTCTCTGCAATGCTATCCTTATTTATAGCAAGCGATTATTCTAGCCGAAGAGTGGCTTTGGGTCATGTTATTCCCTTGCTTAATATCTTCAATGGGTTTCCACTGCTTATCAAATTAAGTAAAAATCTCTTAGCTCAGCATGAAAGGCTCTCTTCAATGTGGTGCTAACATACCCGTCCACTTTATCTTCTTGATGTCTCTGCCTCATTCATGCCGTCAGATTCTGCCCAAACTGTGTTCCTTACTGTTTCCTGAATACATCACGTTTCACCTTTGTACCTCTCCCTATTCTACTTTCTTGGAAGACTCCCTCCCCTGCCTTTATCTCTGCTTATTGAAACCATGCCCATCTTTCTCGTTCTGCCTCAAACTCCACCTCCTGCGGGATGCTGTTTCTTAATCACACCAACCAAATGGCATTCTACCTTATCATCATACTATGAATTTGAATATAATTCTAATCTCTTATTGACTGTGAGTTCCTTGAGAGCAAAGACCGAGTTATTCTCTTTCTTCACAGTACTAAGCACTGGACATTTCAGACAAGGTGATGCATATTGGTTTAACTCAAACTGTGACGTACGGTAGTTTTTTGTCTCTCTCTTGGGAAATGGGGCACAGAAGGTATTAGTGCTCCAGGACTGGCTCAGTGATGGGGGTGCTGCAGAAAAGCAGCTCTACTGTCTACCTGAGGACACACAGTCACTGTTGGGCTCTGCTCCTGCCCTGAAGCATGTCCTACAGTAATAAAGGGTAACTATGTCAGGGGAGGTCCAATGTGGCCCCAACACATGCAGATTCTCCGAAGGGCTTCTATAACAAAAGGCTCCAGTGTACAGAAAGCCTTGGGCAGGGGAAGGAGGAGGTATCTTTTATTGCTGAAGCTTGCTGGCCTCAATTTTACAATGGAGCCATGTAAACACAAAATAAGTCTGGAGCTTGCATTCTGCCTTATTTTCCTTCAAAGGCATACATTTTTGCTAGTCATTCCTTCTAATTTGGAGAAATGCTTTAAACAGTTATTCCACCCCGCCCCTGCAAAGAACCCAGCCCTTATTTCAAAGTCACAAAGTCAGCCACTACTCAGAAAACATCGTTTGTTTAAATGAACTGTTACCTTGTATGAGATCTCAAAGTTTTCACCGCCCCAGATCTGGAGACCTGGATCATACAGACCCAGCTCAAAGAAGAACTCTCGTTCAATGGCAAATAATCCACCAGCCATGGCTGGGGACCTAAAAAAAAGAAACGTTTCAATAACTAGTAAAGACAACCCCCTTCACCAACAGACACCAAGCTTTTTTGGAATGCAATCTAACTAATGCATAGAAGAGACAGAACTGATGGCTAAACATTAAGAAATTATAAAACCTTTGCAAAACAATCTTTCCATACTTCCTTAATGAATTTACCAAAATTTCTCATTGAAATAGAATTATATAGCTCATTTAAAATTAGAGCATCGCATCATTTCACCATTAGAGGGAGCCTTGGTTCTTTTGTTGATTTAAATATTAAGCCTTTAGATTTAGTAAAAGTAGAATTTTCTCTTTCATGCCTAAAAATCCTGAGCCACACAAGTCCTGTTCTGCTAACTGCTCCCGAAAGGATTCATGAGTCATTATGGGATGGGCAAAACCATACACCATGGAAGCAGTCCGTCATTTTTTAAATTTTATAGCTTCGGGGCTTGCCAAATAAGGGTGCAATTCATCTCAGAACAGTCACAGCTCATTCAGAGTTTGCAAATGTAGCACAAAAATGACACAGAAGAAACAGACTGAGCTATTTACTAGGCCAGGAGGCAGGACTGCTAACTCCCGGTCATCTGGGTAATCTGCATGGCTTCTTGAATGGAATCTTGAATCGGGTACTTTCTAGGGACAAGGGGAAAAACACTTGGTAGCTTTTTAGTGACAAGCCACTCCTATCATTAGAAGTGATAGGAGAATAATTTATATCCTGTTGCCTGTGTCCCCCATCCTGAACAATTAACTATCGATTCATCATGATTCTTAAGGAGATGCCTCCATTAGAGTACCTTCTATATCATCACATCTAATATTCAATTTATCACTAATTCCTCTTAATTCTACCCTGAAGATATATTTTGAATCTGTCTACCTCTTTCCAATGTCATCACACTGCCACTGCTTGGACTGTTGCAGTAACTTCATAACTTGTGTCCTTAGTTCTATTCTGTCCACATCCAAGTCTACCTGCCCAGCAGGCAGAGGGGCCCCAACACGGGTGCCCTGCTGCCAGCCTCTCTCCACTCTGAGGCTCAGCTGGCTCCCTCGTTCTGAGTTCTTCGCTGCTCTCCTGGTGCCTTGAACTTGCCAAACTCCTTTCTGTCTCAGGGCCTTCTTTTACACTGTTCACTCTCCTGAAATGTTCTTCCTCCTCCTCCACAGGCTGACTTCTCATCCTTCGGGTGTCAGCTCCGATGACACTTTGGCAAGAGGGCCATTCTGGATCCTCCAGGCTGGATGAGGCTCTCCTTTCCATAAACTCTTTTTTTCTTCACACTACTTATTGCAGTTTCTATTCCAGAGCTATTTGTGTAGTTTTCTGTTACATTTCTGTCTTACCCACTATATTTTAAGTGCCACCAGGGACCTGATCTTTTAAAAACGTATTCCCAGGAAAGACTGCATGGCAAATACTAAATGCTCATTAAATATTTGTCAAGTGGACAAATAATGAATCAAGTAATATATTCAATGTTACAGAAAAATCACACTGTGGCCAAGTTATTCTCTTATTCCCTTTCTTCTTAAAGTATACTGCCTAACTCACAAAACATTAGCACTATAACAGTTTTGGTTATATTTCTTTGTCACATTTCTTTAACTGCCATTTAAAATTACTCTATTATAACTTTGCCTTTTTGATCTTTAGATATATGCCCACTTACCTCAGTATGTATTCAAAAACGCATCTTAACATGAAAACCAGTGAATCTTTTAAAGAGAAGTTTCCCTTAAATTTTTTCTAGCCCACTGGAAAAAAAATTTCTTTACTAGCCTATGGAATTGTCAGAAATAAAGAGTATAATCATTACCTCTTATTTTTTTTCTCCTAGAATTACGTTAGTCAGGTAAGCCAGTAAGCAGGAAATTTCTGGGTTATTTTGAAAAATAACTTCAATGAGAAATTTGGAAAACGTCAAATCAAGCTTAATGTTCTATAATTTCTTTATGTTTGCCATCAGGACATGCCCAAATCCCACCAGCATGTGCATGACATTGGAAACACCTTCCCAAAACAGAGTTCTAATATTATCAATAGTGTAACAGGGAAAGAGAGACCAAAAGCAGAACCATAAGATCGGAAAAATGAAATGAGACATATTTAGAAGCCTATACTAACATTTCACAAGCATTTCATTTGGAGTCACTCTTTTGGAATACAGTCAAATGTCCCAGATAAAGGACTCCAAAGAATACAACAGCATACGTTGTTCTATTTGAAGAGCCACAACAGGGGACAAAAGCTGATTCTGGAAAACGGTTTCCTTTTAATCAAGTGCTCTTCTGAGAAGGAAGCAATAAAGGAGTCTAGGTAGCATTTGCCTAAGTCATGTATTTTTATTCATCAGATATAACTGGTATAAAATTAGTATGTAAGAGTTAGCATATAAAATAAAAGGAAGAACCCCTCCCCAGATATCTCTTGCTATTGCTTTTAACGCTAACGTAACACCCAACACATTAAAGTGGATATTAAACTTGAATTACAAGTAATTCATGCATTGTAAATTTACAGAATGATTGCTCTTTTTTCTCTTGTATTTGGAATTAATGCCTTATAATATTCCCCCTTCCACCAAAAAAGTGGAACCTGCATTTAGGGAGAAAACAATCACGAAGAAGCTAATGTGAATTTAAACTGTGAAACAGTGCAAGGAAAGAAGTCCTCAAGTCTAAACAACATCTACAGTTTTAATAACAAGTGTTTTAGCTTAGCAAGAAGTTAATAGGTTAGCAGCAACAGGAGAAAAGAAAACATGTAAGTGATTTAGTGATTACCGATACGGTTCGGTTTTTGTCTTTCTCATTCTCTTCTCTTGAGGGGTCAGAGGCACCCGTTTCCAGAGCATACTCCAATCCCATGCTCCTCGAGCATACCCATCTTCGTCACCACCCCCTTGGGGTACAATTTCATATGTGTTGCCATTTATGACATCTATGATCGGCACAGTGCAAATGGTTCTGTATGGTGTTGATGATGGCAGCAAAGATGAAATGGAAGGGTATGTATGGACCCACATATAAATACAAGTACATGGGGAAGGAAAAAAAAAGTACTTAGATAAACATTCCACGTAAAGAAAATAAAGGAGCAATGTTTACCGATAAGGTTCAGTTTTATGTTTTCTTTTGGCCTTTTCCTTGTGGCTTAGAGGAATACGTTTCCATAGTAAACTCCAGTCCCAGGCCCCTCTGGCAAAACCATCTTCATCCCCACCTTGCTGTGGTTCAATGGAATAATCATTCCCATCTATGTAATCTATTAGAGGCACAGTACATGTAGTTCTGAAACATTTACAGAAAATGGAAAAGCATTTAAGAACCCAAAACTGACTAGTTTAGCATGCCTCGCTATATTATCTCTTTGTCATTGATTTAAATTTTTTTCGCTTTTGGTTTGTTTGTTTTCTGCACTAGGGGACTTCCATATCTAATGGGAAGTAGAAGTAAATGAATGTGCTGCAAAAGTCAAGGAGCCTGCTTTCATAAGGAAAAGATAGAGGAGACTTATCCCTCAGCTTGTAGACGAATGTCAGGGACAAAAAGCCATGTCTTTTAGTTTAATAGTGTTTTTTCATTTTCATTTTGTCCTTCAGGCAATTTTTTCTTGGCAGTTTTTTATTGTTTACAAGATTGTCCTGCTTACTACTTTTATTCCTTAACCCGCTATTATAAAACAAGTTTGTGTGTGTGTGTGTGTGAGTGGGGGGTGTGCACCAGCATGAATGTGTCTGTATAAAAAGATAATACCTGCTATATTTTTAGCAGTTCTCCCAATTCTTTGTTGCTTTCCATTTCTTTGGGAGCAGTTATTATAAAAATCTGTTTCTGTACTTTTTCTTGATCTTTTTTCATATCCTTTTTTATTGCAAAAAAAGCAGCTTTCATTACAAAAAAAGAATTCTGTATTGTATTCTTGGTTTAAAAAAAAATGAGGGGAAAAATCCCTTAAAACCTAAAGAACTCAGGTGTAGCTTGAGAATTTGGAGCCAAAAATAACATCCATTGTATTTGACTTCAGGAAAATGCTAGTACTATATGACTAATTGGGTGCAGAGTCAACCTGCAAGGGTAATTTGGTCCCCTGCGTGTTCCAGTGCTCATCTTATCAAGGAGGATTTAAAAATGCACTTCCTAAAATGGAGATTACAGCATTTCATAGTCATGTTGAGGTGCTTTTTAGATATTTAGAAACCACGGACAAGGGGAAATATATGGGGCTTAAAATCTCGATATGGTGGAAGTGGATTTGAGAAAGCTGTGTTATTCCCTCTGGAATAATTCCCACGAGACAGTGGATGGTCACCGTGGGGCATGTGGGGTTACCAGGAAATCCTGTGAAAAACCACTTCTTTATTTCCCCAGAGGACAGCCAGTCTTCACCTGGAGAGGTGAAGGTTTATTCTCTTTCCTCACTTCTCATGAGTCTCAGATTTCTTAATGAATGGGGTAGCGTTAAGGTGTCCCAGAGAGATCTCGGTTTGACAGTTTATGAGCTGTCTGATTTGGGGCAAATTAATTAACTTCTCCAAGCCTCAGTATCCTCTTCAGTACAATAGAGATAATAATGCCTATCTTGCAGGAGTGCTGTGAGGATGAAACCAGACATGTGAAAAATGTTTAGTATAGGCCTGCACAGTAAATCCTCTGATGATTAAACCCTCCAAGGTCTTTCTTTGACCCACGCCTTTCACCTCAGGGTTATGTCTCATCTGCCTAGATTCTGAAATAGACAGAATTCTGGACTAAAAAGCAAAGAAGGCTTTTGGAACTACGAGGGGAATGCTGCCTTCTCTTGTTCCAGATATTTCTGTAAACTTAATGGGGATCACCACATTTCTTTGGCATAGTTGCCTGTTTCTAAACTTTAAAGTTTCCAGGAACCTCAAACTTTGGCACAAGTAACAACTGGTCCTTGAAGTGATCATTAAAAAGGGCATTAAAAACCCCAATAGCTATAATTTCAAATGCTGCTCCTTCAAATCTTTGAAACTGTTACTATGGCGTAGAAGTAGCAATTAATATTTACTCTTAGAAAAAATAATTACTCTTAGAGTTAGCTTTTGGAGCTAGAGGAAGTCTCTAATCCACAGATGATTCCTGAATCAGACATCCGAAATGTCCAACTGCCTGCATCTGAATTAGCCCAAAGTATCAGTCTCCCTCCACCCCAGGAAACAACTGGCTGAGTGATAATACTTAAAACAGAGCACTTGACAGACTGAATGGACCTGGAATCAGAAGAATGAGAATGTTATTTGTCCCTCTAGAACGAGGTTTATTTTTCAACCAGGAAATTAAAAAAGCAAGGTGATGTTGTTTGTTACCTGTCCTTAGAAATGGGAGCTACAAGTGGTGCATACCAGTTAACTGCCACCTCACAGTGGGCATCAAGGTATATCAAAACCTTAAAAAAAAAGAGGCAAGGTGAAAGAACACTTATATATGGCACATCATATATTATATACAATTTAAAATTAGATGCTATAAGTTAGCATTAGAGTCAGTTTTGACATTAAAGTTTTTTCTGTTTAGGTCAGTATTTTCATTTCAATATATAAAAAAACCCATATTTAAAATGCATATGATCATTTAGTTATCAAATCCAAAACGATGACATTGTAGATGTCAATAATATGAAATATTTCCTACCTGTCCAAGTTTAGCCTTCTGGGCACCAATACTTCGTGCTTGAATTAAACCTTCCCTTCTCTCATTTCGAAATACCTTCACTAGGCCATTCCACAGCTTAATATAGTCATCTAATTTTTCTTTTAAGTGTTCTGTGGATAAAAATTCAATCAACATTATAAATTATATATATGTATCTAAACCAATTAAACTATTATTTTTCTCAAGAAACAGGGCAAGGGAAAGGTGCTTTAGGTAGTCAGTGATTTTACACAGACCAGAGTAATCTAGAGGGAAGAAAGGTGAAGGTTATTTTTAAGTTAAATTTTGAGCTTAATATGCCTACAGAGAACTAGTTAGCCTGAGAATAATCAAACATCCCTCTAAACATTAAGTAAATTTTGACTATGTCAAATGACATAAAAACAAAATTTTTAAAATTAAAAAAATTAAAAACTTTAAAATTCACATGTTAACGTCATATCTAAAAGCTTTCAGGCATATTTTGTTTCCTTTTGGCAGAAGCAAGAGTCCAGGATTTCTAAAGACACATTGTATGACTTCTTTGGAATCCAGAAGGGATGTAGGTAAACATTTGCTTCTGGGCCATCTTTCAGAAGCATAGCCCGTGTCCAGGGTGTAGTCTTGGTGTAACAAATATACTTCCCATCAAGCTGGAAAAAACCAATCCAGAGATCCAATTTTCTTTGCATTTTAAGCATCAACAGGAGTATGTATGTATGCATATTTACGAATAAGTATTCACACATTTATATAAATATATAGTATTTATAATAAATAAATAAATAAATAAATAAATGTGCAATTTGGTAGATAAAAGCCGTGTTATAAAAACAAGACACGTTTGCCGAAGTTTCCATCTTGCTTTCCTGGCTGCAAGAGAACAGTTTTTTGTTTGTATCCCTACAAGCCCTTGACGTTGGCTCATCACAGCAGCTCCTGGGTCATTAAAGATATTTCTTGTGGCCACCAAAAAATATTTTTAAATTGTTTAAAATTTTGGCCCACAAATACAAAAGCATAGCTGTATTTAGTGACAAGTTAGTGGTTAAATGGGCAAATCAGACTGTACTTAACACTTTACTCATTTTTTGGGAACTTATAAATTACCAAGACACCCACACATGGATATTCAAAGTTGAGAACAAAACAATTTTCCCTTTTCTATTCTGGTATCCAGTTTGGATGACAATTATAAAAAAATTCCTCATGATAAATTATATTCCCCCCCAAAAAAAATCCAAGTAATTTTCCCTTCAGTTTCTTAAAAAGCTCTTACCTTCCTTATTTCAGCCCAATACAGTCCAATTTTTCTAGGCTCCTTCTGAATTGTACAAGGTGCTTTTTTTGATATGCAATTTAAATAAATCGTTAACAAATTTTTATGGCCAGAAACAAGTCGATGGCCTGTTCTTGAAATTTAGATGTTTAGTAAAGATGGCCCCAAAGGGAAGTTGGTGAATTAAATGACTTCTGGCTGCTTTGGAATCTCACACTGTGGCAGACTGTACTGTATTAATGTTCAAAATATTCACTGCCTTTCCTTGGGGGGTAGTCATCCTCCCCAACCCACTGATGTCAGGCTGAGCCACGTGACTTGCCCTGGCCAATGAGAAGGGGGTGGAGATGACCCGAGGTAGTACTTGTAAGCAGAACTGTTCAAGTCCCACTAGGGCTTCACCATGTCTCTTCTTTCTCTCTGCCTCTTAGGCAGGTAATGTCTGAGATCAGGCTTCTGCTCTGCCAGGCTGGCCCTGCAGTGAAGATGTAGGATAGAGCAGAGCTGACCAGGAGGGAACATGCAGCATGAGCGAGAGGACCGCAGTATGAGCAAGAGAACTGCAGCGTGAACAAGAGAACCCTACTACGGCCCTTTGTTGTTATATGAGAGTGTGGGTTGCATTTTACCCTCACCCCACGCAGCCTCAGCTGCTGATGCACACATGAACAGGGTGTGCTCTGTTAAAAGGCTCCAAACCTGGTTTTGAGAGGATGCTCTAACTTCTAGAAACCCAAGTACTACAAGCAGCCAGCTCCTTTGTGAGGATTCATTGTACATTAGCAAACGATTTTGTCTTTAAAAGAAAACTTGTAACTCAAAGTTCTACTTTCCGAATCCACTGGGGGAAAGAACACACCAAATTTTCACTCCAGTCAGATTTACCAAAGACTATGTACTTTTACTGAGGATGGGGCTGACAGATTGTAAAGTTGTTCTGAAATTGGGAAAATGAATGAGAGACCTCTGTATTTCTGTACTTATGAATGCTGTAAGCTAAGCAGATCCTGCATGTGGTTGATTTTAAAATAAGTTACAAGAGACTAAATATTAGAGGTACGTAACAACAAAAGGTCTGATCACAAAAAACTCAAGTAAAGTGGACAAAAAAATTAAGTCCAAAATTCTGTTCTTCTCTTCTTAGGGCCAAGCAGTTATTTTTAGATGGCAGACACCTTTTGATGTACCTTCATATTTTTTTAGATTATGCTAAGATTTTACTTGTGTTAACAGGATAGGGCTTCTTAAAATCAGAAAATCATGGACATGGGAGTTTTCAGTCATTTTTATAGATTTAGGTTTTTCTAAATCTAAAGTATTTTTCGTATCAACAATATCATGTAAAACATTTTAAAATATAGGATGGGGCAAAAGTAAGGTTACAGTTGTGAGTGTATGAAACACAGAGTTTATGCTTTATTAATTATTATGTTATTTTCTGTATGAACAACCGTAAACGTACTTTTGCCCCACTCTGTATTTATCTTGAGACAGGAAGTGTGTTATCTATTTTTTTTTATTTTTAAAGATTTTATTTATTTATTTTTAAAGAGAGGGAAAGGGAAAGAGAAAGAGAGGGAGAGAAACATCAATGTGTGAGAGAAGCATCGACGGATTGAGCCCCAGCTGGGGACCTGGCCACAACCCAGGTCCCCAGCTCTGACCGAGAATCAAACCAGCAACCCTTGGCTGTGAGGGACAAGGCCGAACCAACCGGGCCATGCTAACTGGGGCAGGAATAGTGTTTTTAATAAATACATTCCTGTCACAGAAAACTGCAATCAAGGTAAGATGTCTAAGCTAAAGGAATTTGATATGACTAAAAAAGTTAAAGTTATACAATTTCTAGTGTAATTAAAAATGATTAGTTGAAAAAAGTGATTAGCTAAACAGAGATAAGGGGTAAAGGAAATAGACCACATTTCTATTTATTCTCCATGCTAACAAATGTGCACAAGTTCAAGATCTAGTCATGTCCTTGCATAAACGGTAGAGATTTACCTAGACTGCAAGAGTTCTAAATTAAGTTTTGGAGGCAAGTTTTGTAAAGGCATTTCAAATGGTATTTTCATGCTACCTATGTTCTGTTTTCTGACATACAGTCAGTGGTATTATTACTTGTACACAAAAATTGTCTGCAAACTTATTTGCAAAAAGCAAATATCCTGTCTTTAGTCAAGTTTCGAAGGATTCAGTTCAGCTTTATGACAAGCAAAGAAGAATAAATACCCAAATCTGGGTTCCAGCCTCACATTTTTATTTAGGATGCTGGTTTAGGGTCTGAGGTATAGCATTATCTATCTTTTTATAATCATGTCATTAAGAAGGTACATTCGGCTTCCAATAATTTATCTACTTGAAGAAAAAAATGTTAACTTAAACCCACTTATCTGGAAAATCAATGCTCAATTTCTCTCTTACCAAGCTGAACCAAGACTAACCAGTGCCTCCCTACATGCTATAATAGCTACCTCCTTAAAAAAAAAATAAATAAAATACAATGTCCTTGTATGCAATGCATGAAATCAAATACAAAACAAAATAAACTTCAGTAGGTACTTTCTATTATAAATAAAAATAGTCCATGGTCTCTGGTCAAGTTCAATATCGTATCATCATTAAAAGCCAAAGTACAGGCTATTAACTGGGTATATGGATTTCCGTGTAACAAGTATGGATGGAGCACCAGCTGGCATTACAATACACATGCATACATTTTTTCAGTCTTTCAATGAATTACCTCCATGACTAAATTGTTGCAAAATCCAAGGCCCCCCAAATCGGCATAGTATAAAAAAGTGGTTAAATACACAATTATTAGCCTGAAGCTTTCATTTGAGCCATTAATTACCATCTCTGTGCCTGTCAGTCAGTTACTTAACATTTCTAAGCCTCGTGTAAAATGGAGGTAATAACGATATTCACTATAAGGGTTCTATGGTCAGGATTAAACAAAATAATTCACACAAAATGCTTGGTACAGTACCAACTTGCTGATAAGAGATGCTATCAATAGATGCTAACTATTAATTTTAGGCAGAAATTATTTTGAAATCACATTTTGCAGTTAATCATGATTAGCTTTTTTCATGGACAAAATGTCAATTCCATAGCTGTTACCTTTATTGCTGAAATCATCAATTAACACAATTTCCGCTAAATATTTCCTTGGAGTCCTTTTAATTACACTGTGGACTGTTCTCATGAGGGTCGACCAGCCTTCATTATGGAAGACGATGACAACGCTGGAGGTGAGCAGGCTTTCATCGTAGTGCCAGTACTTGCATCTGCAAAAGGAGACTTTCATCACATCTACTTAGAGGTCATCTATAATGCCTGGTTCTGAACTTGTCGTGATTATGGTTTCTGATTGCAATAAATATTAATGACTTAACTAAGGTAAGTGAATGAAATGCAATATTTTATATTTTAACAGAAACACTAGATAGAAGAGAGAAGCTGCTACGAGATGAAGTTATTCATAGACAAAGCTACTTCCAAACCACGGGCACTTTTTCTGACTAGAGAACTAGTTTGTGAATTTACACTTCTCAGCTGGGATGCTTCAGATATTACCTACAGATACCAGGTTTGTTTGTTTGTTTTTCATGATTTAGAGCTCAGTATATTGTCCTTTTTAAGACTTGAGCTTCTGGCACAAGGCATTTAATTTCACTTGTTATTAATAAAGCACTATATAACAGTGTTGAAAACTATCCTATCAATAATATGGCTAAAATACTAAGAAAAAAATTTTAAGGCTAAACTGTGGCATGTAGCAGGCACTCAAAAATTAACTTGAATAAATAAAGATCTTCAGCTATTCAACACAGAACTGCCTGAGACTGTAACAGGGTTCAAGGTTCCAGAAGCCTTCTTCTACTTGGAAAGAAACTCGAAACAGGGCCTAAAGACTCAAGGAGCCAGGGAAGGCTCAGTGAGTTTCATTGAAGTGTGATGCATATATGCACATACGCACACCTATATCTCTCTATGTGTCTCTGTGTGTATATCTTCTGTGTATGTATACCCACATATTATATGTTTTTGTGTGGTTATTGGGGGAAGAACAAGGTAGTAAGAACAAGATGGACAAATGAGAAAAATGTGAGATTCATGTTCTTTTATAGGAGTTAATTTTGCACTTGGAGTCTATTACATTCTCCTTGATAAGTGGAAGGGAAAGCTTCCTTCCCCACCCCCCAGCCAAAGCTTTCCATAAATTAGTAAATAAGCTTGTTCTAAAGATTACATTTAAAACCGTAAAAGCAGCCCTGGCTAGTGTGGCTCAGTGGATTGAGTGCTGGCCTGCAAACCAAAGGGTCGCTGGTTCAATTACATTGCCTGAGGCACATGCCTGGGTTGCAGGCCAGGTCCCTAGTAGGGGCCACATGAGACGCAACCACACATTGATGTTTCTCTCCTTCTCTTCCCCCCCCTAAAAATAAATAAATAAAATCTTTTTAAAAAACCCATAAAAGCAATAATTCACATTATCAGCCTGATAACCTATACCATCATTTAGAATAGTAACTGTTATCTAAAATAGGGCCTGGCCCAAAATAGATGGAGGCAACTTTTTCTCCAGGTCATTATTTTCCTCTCAAAATTGTTCTCAATTGTGTTCTTAGATGCTGTTTTTATAGAAGCACAGGCTGAATCTGGTAATCCATCTGCATTTTCTCACTGAATGAGTAAGCAGTAGGTACCTACTCTGCACCTGCTCCAAGCTGGGCACCAGAGCCACAACATCGAGGAAGACACTGCCCTTGCGAAGCCAATAGTCCTACAGGGGTCACACGACATGGAACAGGTATTTGTACTTTCCATGAATGTGTTGGTGGGAAAACCAGGGTGTCCATGACTGGTGGACCCCACTTGTCCTCAAGACATGGGTCAGAAAGGCCTCCCATAGCCAGTGCTGGAGGGTGAAAGCAAAAGGATGCTAAAAAAAGTTTTGAGACCAAAGAAGCAGGGAGGGAGTTGGGAGGAAAAGATAAAAAGCACAAGAATGAATTGTGTGCATATGATTCAGAAATTATAAGAACTTTAAAAATAAATAGATGGAAGATCTATATCTTCCATTAAACTAT